>JAATLQ010023576.1:0-58793 GCA_013421005.1 Heliconius erato x Heliconius himera | reverse complement strand
GTTGGGATTTTATTGTACCTAAGTATCGATAAGTTATATTTTTATTTCAAACATTCAATTGAAGATTCTTATAGGAGATACAAAAATGCGACCTAAAGTTTTAATAACTTTCTCATAAAAAATCTTCATTGCGTTGCAAACATACATAATAGGTATATCAAAACACGAACATATTTCAGTGTGTTAAGTAAATAATTCTGTGGTATAAGCGGGCGAAGCCGCGAGCGGGTCGCTAGTATTATATAAACTTTGAAAAGAAAACGAATTTCCTTCAAATCAATATTAGATGATTTTGATTTATCTGTACTTAGATGAACTGCTATGCAGAATTCAATGGGATGCCAACAGTACAAAAAATATGCAAGTTTTGTCCGAAAAAATGGCACCTGTATGGAAACTCATCTTTTTTTTTAAACTGGATGGTCGCTAATCAAAAATTTCTAAAATGAAGAATGTTTTCAGATACATACAATATAATAGACACACAGATAAATGGTATTTTTGCTCTTATGAACTTAAAAATAATAATAAAAAATATATTTTAAATTCTATTATTTTGTATATGTTTTTGCTGATACTATTTTTATGTCATTGTGATTAGTTATGTGTTTGTAAATTTAGTTTTACAATAGATTATGTATACAGTGAAGAGAGGAGATTATTATATCATATAGATTATTAAAACTGTAAACTTAAAATGGTTTTGGGTTCGGTTCCCATTAGGGGGAATGAAGTATTTAGTATCTTCATTTCCTCGTTCTGTTAACAAGATAAAGCGCGGCGTTGTGTTCCGCCACACAGGTGTCTTAACACGTAACTTGCCTCAAGAAAACGGCGGAAAGTGTGCGGATACGGAGTGAAGCTAAAAATGAAGTGTGCGGCATAGCTTTATTAAAATTTAATCATTAATAAATAAAGATATTAGTAGTAGATCATTAAAATTGTAGATCATTAAAATAATTTAAAAGTCAAGACAGTCGCAGTCACAACATCGTATATCGGATAAAAGCTTGTTTTTTTAAGAAAAATAATGTTTACGATTAACACCTTAACCAATATGGATAGGACTTACTTGTAAATATGCGAGTGTCACACTTTATATGGACAAAAATATAATTACGTATCTAAATATGTATGGTTTAATTTATTACTTAATTAGTGATGTTCCATTATGATTAAGGCAATATTTTTTATTAATATTTATGGAAAACGTATTAAAATTTGAACGAAGTGAGATTCGAACTCGCGCCTTTTGGGAACTGTCAACATGCTTTGATCACTAAGTTATATATTACTGATAATCAAGTCGGTGGCTACATGGATATTTTTTTCAGAGCCCGTCGTGGCGCAGGTGCACAGCGTTGGCTGTAACGCGACGGCTGTGGGTTCGATTTCCACTCGGGAATGAATTATTATATACTAACGGCTCCCGTAACTTACGTTACTTATATCACTTACACTGACGTAGGCTACGCCCGCTTGAAATATATGCCGCATAGTATGAATACGGAACATCAAGTTGTTTGACTTGAGTGTATATAGAGGATGGCAACACTGCTGTTGTCAATGTCAATTATCAGCTTTTAGAGAAGGGGGGTGAATGACCCATCTTTCTTATAATAGTGGAAACGAGCGATGCGGACTTCACTGATTTCTTTTTCCAGTCCGCGCGATGGCTACAAGCCGAGGTTCGAGCCGGCAGGGGGCGCCCTTACAGCCGTCGACCCCTCACAGGCAGCCACATAGTGCTTGCATTTCTTCTGGGACAGAGTACCCTCTTCCCTCCCCCCGGTGTCACAGTAAAAGCCAATAGGGCTAACAGCAATAACCTTCCTTCGAGTGGCATACTGAACAGTTGTACTAAGACGTCATGAATGCCCGGGCCCACGCACGCCGCTTCGTTATATATGAATGTTTAGTTTAGTGTATTTAAGAAAAATCCGGCGAAGCACGAGTCGGACTCGCCCACCGAGGGTTCTGTATCAATTTCATAATTGTGATTTTGAAATAGCTTATAGGTAACAAACTTACGTTTGCGGGCATATTCACTTATTTTGTATGAAATGAATTACAAATATAAGGTATTAATGTTTATTTTTTTCAATAGCAATAGAAATATCTATATTATCAATTTTCTGTGCTCCAAGGAACTGTCAAGACAGACGGACAATAAACTGATCCTATAAGGGTTCCGTTATTTTGCTTTTGAGGTACAGAACCCTAAAAATAGATTTATTATTTCCATTTAGTTATCCATACTGTTATGCATTAATTAAATTGTAATTTAAGTGTTTTGGGAATTGTTTTGATTTTGTATGCAGAAATTGTCGTATCTAATAGAAAAATATTTGGTCATTTCAATTCTATACGTAGTATACGTAGTTTATGCATATCATCGAGAAATTTCAAGCTCGAAGTAGCTACTTGAGAAGGTGTCAACTTACATTGGAGAATTCTCAATTATTTATTTATTTATATTTTGGTATCGTGTAAATGACTATACGCTCTTGGAAAAACACAGTTATGTTGATATTTTTTTTTTATGGAAAAGGATAAGGCAAACGAGCGTTCGGATCACCTGATGGTAAGTGACTACCGCCGCCCACGACCCCGTGCAACACCAGAGGAGCTACAGGTGCGTTGCCGGCCTTTAAGGTGGGGATAAATGCGCTTTTTGAAGGTAGCCATGTCATATCGACCTGGAAACACTGCCGCGAGTAGGCCATTTTACAGTTCCGTGGCGCGTGGAAGGAAGTTCTTACGAAACCGCACAGTAGTGGATTGCCACGTATCCAGGTGGTGTGGATGATATTTTAGTTCATGACTTACTGTGCGGTTAGAAAATTCGGCGGCAGGTAACAGGTCAAACAGTTCTTCAGTTCAGAACACTCCCCATGATAAATGCGATAGAGAACGCACAGCGAGGAGACGTCTCTACGCAAAGCCAAAGTATCAAGCCTTTCACAGATCATTGGAACCCCAATAATTCGAATGGCTCTACGTTGTATGCGATCAAATGGTTCAAGCTGATATTGGGGTGCACCAGCCCAGAGATGAGAACAGTACTCCATATGCGGTCGAACCTGGGCCCTATATAGGACCAAACGGTGCTTTGTCGTGAAGTACCGTCTTGCTCTGTTGATGACCCCCAGTTTCTTCAAGGCCAACTTGGCTTTGCTTTGCCAGATGATTGCAATACTGGCAGTCACTCGAAACATTATGATATCACAGAAAGATTCTTTAATTTTATGTACACGTACATATATATAGATTTATAGATATGGGTAAGCAATAACAGTGTTTTTTTATCACCATTCAAATTAAAAGCTAAAGATTCAGCCATTCAGTCAAAGTTGCACACAATAACTGTTATAGCAAATTAGCAAATTTGTCGAATTAATTGTACTTTAAATTTATATAACTTATATAAATATAAATTTAAAGTATATAAGTTATATAAAATTAAAGTACCTACTTAATTCGACAAATTTTCTAATTTGCTATAACAGTTATTGTGTGCAACTTTGACTGAATTGGCTGAATCTTTAACTTTTAATTTTTATTTATGAACAGATTGTAATAAAACAAACACTATATGTTAAAGGAAGCTTACCAGAATCCAATAATGTAATAACGCATTTAAATCAGTTAAGCTGATTCTGAGATTAGCGTTAACAAACGTACAGACAATAATTTAAAAATCATCGTTTTAAGGTCTTCAATATATTTTATAATAAGTATAGATTTTTTTTTTCATATTTACACTCTGGTATCAAGGCGTAGCGGTGTGCTCTGACACTCCACAAGCGAAACCTCTAAAATTTGGGGGAAGGAGTGTCTTAACACTGGGTTGCCTCTGCCTACCTTGCTATGCTATGTGGGATGCAGAGTGAAGCGAAAGCAATGAAAAAAGTGAAAACAACTAAAGCTTACAAATTGCGTAGCTGTAAGTAGGCAGGTCCAGAATGCTGTCTGCTGAGGAAAGGTAGGTTTTTTTTCTCGGAATACATGGCCACGGTTGAACCATACGTTTGATGGAATTGCTTTTATCTGGTGACTCGAGATCGAGGGCTTTATCTAAATATTTTGTGTACTTTTTCTTTTTCAAGTTTTTTCCAAACTGAAAAAAAAAAAATGATAAAATTATGATAATTTCTTTTTGGTTTTTGATGATAATTTGGGCTCCATCTAATTGTTATATCAAAGGTAATAGCTAATAGAATAGCTTATGGTTATTCCTTTAGTTTTTAACTATATACGTAACATGAGTCAATATCGAAATCATTATGGCGCAGTTAAAGCGTTTGGCTATAAATAAACCCGGGTTCAAAATAGGTGGAATAAATTGTGTTCTTTACCCCCTCTGGTACATAAAGTGGGGTTTTGAATTTCCCCGATTGACATAAAAAAGTGTAAATAAATACCTTATATATCAAAAATAAAATCAGCTTCACGCTGTATCCTGCATACGGCAGGGTAGACAGAGGGAACCTAGTGTTAAGATACTTCGTTGCCCCCTTTCTGCCGAATTCTGGAGGCATTGCGTGTTGAGTGACAGAACTCAACGCCGCGCTTAACCTCGACACCAGAGCGAAGAAAAACAAATATATATATTCTCTTCTCGACAGACCGATCTTGATTACACTATAAAACTATAAAAGGTTGATAATTCTGTTCTGGTTGTTATTATTTTCAAAATACGAACGGAATGGGTTTTTTGTTTAAAAAATAAATAGGAAACTTGTTCCGTTCGTTTATTGGAAACCGTCCAAGCGCTTCGACCACTAAGCCATACGTTCTTACTCAGATATTGTACGGTCGACGAGTTTAATCACATTAAGTAAATACAGAAAATTATTTAAAGATGAAATCATCCTTATGTTTCATGTGAAATAATGAATCCATGATATTTAGATTTTGCTAAAACAAGCTACACGTTCTTATCGAGCTACTTCGAAATTCTTATATGCTTCTTACAACTTATTATTGTTAGCGTCTCTCTAGAGAGATTTAGTAAACTTCCGCTATACAAAAATAAATACTTAAAATATCGTTTGGCAAGAGAGAATACTATTTTTTAAATATTATCCTGCTTCGTTCAAATTCTTATATCTGTTTCTTAATAAGTATTTTTCTTTCACAAGTGTGAAATAACATTTTAAAAATGTTAAAAAAAATATATATAGTTATATAATTTCTTACCCATATATCATTATTAATTGGTTGTACATCACAGGCCGCATGCCAAGAGCGACGTCGGCGCGTTTCGCTGAAGGAATCTCGGGGCGCTACGAATCTATCTAGGCGATTACGTTGCGTGTTAAACTGGAAAAAAAATGTAAATAAAAAAAACAATTATCTATATATATCCCGGCGTTGAATTCCGCCACTCAAAACGCAGCATCTTCAGAACTCGAAGAAAATTGCGAAACGGAATTCCGAGTTCCGTTTCGTACAGACACCTAGTTAAGACACTCTGTCCCTATTAAGACATGTAGTCTTACGCCCAATATTAATAACCTAATCGAAGATTGACGTTGGAGATAGGTTATTAATACTGGGCGTTAATGTCTTAAATAACAGATCCCGTTTCCTACTTTCCGCTGAATAATTCAAGTAGAAGTTTAATTAATAAGTTTTTAGTGTAATATAAATATTATTATAAGCTGCCAACTTTGCTAGATTATACTTATATTAGTATATTTTTAAGGACTAGCTAAATATGTTTAAACTTATTCGTGATGGAATGCACTGTAATACCTTTAGATGTGGTGGAAACGAGGCAACTCACATACGTTACTGTCATTTATAATAAAAATAAAATAAATAAATCGCTGTATCCCGCACACAGCGGGGTAGGCAGAGGGAACCTAATGTTAAGACACTCCGTTCCCCACTTTTTGCCGAATTAACGCTTAACCTCGACACCAGAGCGAAGAAATGGAAATATAAATTTAAGTAAATATTTCATCTCCTCGAGTGGGGATCGGACCCACAACCAGTCGGTTTTACAGTCACACCTCGTGCCGCTGCGCCACGACTGGTCATTTATAATAGATAGATTATCTTTCTCAATCATATATAAAAAAAATGTTCAACATATATTTCATATAATATTTATCATTTAATGATTATTTATCACTTATACATTTCATATAAGACACAAACACGGTGTCAGGTTAAAAATTCTTTTTGCTATTTATTTTGCTTCACACTGTGTCTGTCTTCGCACAAAACAGGATAAGCAGAGGGAAGCTAGTATTAAGACAATCTGTCCCCACTTTCCACTTAATTCTGGAGGCATTGCGTGTTGAGTGGTGGAGCTCAACACCGCGCTTTGCCTCGTTACTAGAGCAAGATAATGAAAACATTAAATATTTTACCTTCGAGTGGCAATATCCTCAAATTAAACTTAATTTTATAAAAACAGTAATTTCATACAGTTTTTAAGAAATCTTTATGAAGCCTGGGCTCTAGCTTTGAACAGGTATGTTCGTGTAAATGTTTTTTTTTTATTTTAGGGGCAATTTTTTATTACTTAAACTTCTGGGTTGGGCATCAGACTACGCTGGGGTAGGCACAAGCCATCCACCCCCATTCTTACGTATATTTACAATTATACTCAATCTCCGCCATCCATGGTCTATTGAGTTTAAAGTTCACAGTTTAGTTTTTATGAGAAATCAAAACAATTAATATTTACAAATAACTTGTAGTGTATATAAGTGTTAACTCAACACGAAATACCTCCAGAATTCGGCAGAAAGTGGGGAACGGAGTGTTTTAACACTAGGTTCCCTCTTCCTACCCTGCTGTGTGCGGGATACAGCGTGAAGCTGAGTTTTATTTTGATTTATTAAAGTTAGATATGGGATATAATTACTTACAGTTTTTCTACCAAACGTCGTTCTGTCCATATTTTACTTAACTCACCTAACATTTATACGTAAAATATGATTTTTGAATATAATGTTGTAACGGTAACGGTAAAAGAATATATGTGAATCTAATGTATAAGTCAAACTGAGATGTACTTGCTAGTTGCTACCGTTTCTTAAATTTTTTATTGTTCTACCTTACTTTATTAGAAATAAACAATGTATATTTAAAAAATAAATAAATCAGCTTCACGCTGTATCCCGCACACAGCAGGGTAGGCAGAGGGAACCTAGTGTTAAGACACTCCGTTCCCCACTTTCTGCCGAACTCTGGAGGCATTGCGTGTTGAGTGGCAGAACTCAACGCCGCGCTTAACCTCGACACCAGAGGGAAGAAATGGAAATATAAATTTTAAGTAAATAATTCATCTCCTCGAGTGGGGATCGAACCCATAACCAGTCGGTTTTACATTCACACCTCGTGCCACTGCGCCACGACTGGCGCAGTGGCACGGGGGAGAGGAGAAATATATTATTTTTATATTTAATATAAAAATAATATATTTTAAAGAGCATAATCTCATTTCTCATTTCTTATTTTTCGTAGGCATGATGTTAATAGACTCCATAGGAACTCAAACCACACTTTTTCTTGTAACCGTTTACATTTACATTCTTGGAATATGTTGTCTTAGTGTAAAAAAAAAAGATTTCTAGAAAGTGAATTGTTCAATTTCAATTGAATATTTACTGTATCGTCACGTAATACTATATACAGCAGTCAGTTTATATTATAATAGAAAAGTAAACCTTATATACTATGCAATATAGACGACTAAATTCATACTTGATTATAACTAATTAAGTCCTCCTTTCTAACTTCGGTTAAGTAAGCATAGTCTTTATGCCGTGTATATAAAGGTCATATTAGAGTGCGTAAAATTTGAAATGAGCGAGTGGCAAGTGTTTTACCCCACCTTTGAGCTTTGGACGGAACCGCCTCTAGTATGGCGTTCTATTACGGTGGAACAATAGAATATTGTAATTAATCCTTTAAATGGATTTAGGTGATAACGTGAGAGTTGGTATTTCATAGTTTACGTTGTTTCAGTGATGGACAATTTTCAATTCAAATTCAAATTCAAAATCAAAATATTCTTTATTCAAATAGACTATTATAAGCATTTTGGCATCGTCGAATGAACATATAAAGAAAAAAACCACCACCGGTTCGGAAGGCAGTTCTGCTGAGAAGAGCCGGCAAGAAACTCGGCAGTTCCTCAACTCAATCACGGTTTTGCTATTTAGATTTAGATGTTGTTTAATATTTCAATTTGTTTCGTTTTACTCTCCGATAAGAAGTTATCACTTCAAAAATGTACTTTCAACTCTAAATAAAACATAAATATTTACAAAAATCTCCCAGCTCACTTAGTGAGTGACAAACAACGCACGATAATGATGACTTTAATATTTTACCGTGTTTTGTTCTGAGGAGATTTTATGCTATCCGTTTTTAATAATGATTTGTCGATGAAGCGCATCGAATACGATACGCTTCGATCAATCATAACGAAAACTGATGCGCTTAAATATTTAAATACAAAGAAGTTTTGTAAAAAAAATATATTATTTACACCTGACTTGGCCACTGTAAATAATAAATATATTTATGGAATGAATTAATACATTTAAATATTGAGGCTGCCGTGGCGCAGGAGCACAAGGGTGTGACTGTAAGGATACGGTTTTGGGTTTGATAAACATACGGGGTTAAAAATTATTATTTATTAATAATCTCATTGCTTTGCTCTGGTACCAAGGCAAAAGCCAAGCGTTGAGTTCCGTCACTCAACACGCAATGTCTCAGAAAAAACGATGAAAAATGAGAAACGGAGTGTCTTAACACTAGATTTCGTCAGACTACACTGCTAAATGCGGAATACAGTGTGAAACTGATATAAAAATGAACTATTATATGTAGGTTTTATTAAACTTCCATGTTGTATCTCACATAGTGTCAAGTCCGTCCTCGTTTTCCACAAATTCAAGCCATTGCGTGCTGAGCCGCCTCCGCGTATTTTTATACCACTACGGGGAATAATACTTATTATATTACGCTTACACGCTTGCCAAATCTTGCCAAGCCTCCAACGTCCAATCCTTTACAAACGCTTGGATGCCATTTACACCCTTGTGAGTGTTTCGGACAGGCAAGCATGGCGGACGTGGATTATGTTTGTGATAACTGCGTAATATTTTTGATTTATAATAAAATAATCAAGAAAGCGAAAAGTTTGGCAGAGAATCAATCAATGTCAGTTTAATATTAGTACAAAAAGACACGGAAAAAAGTAATACTGTGCTTAATACGTATATTATGAAATTAATTTAATTTCAATATTGTAATAAATTATTATATACTAGTGGCCCTCGCGCAGCTTCACCCGCTTCTTTTTTTTTTTTTTTTTAGGGAATCTAGTGTAAAGACACTCCGTTCCCCACTTTCTGCCGAATTCTGGAGGCATTGCGTGTTGAGTGGCAGAACTCAACGCCGCGCTTAACCTCGATACCAGAGCGAAGAAATGGAAATATAAATTTAAGTAAATATTTCATCTCCTCGAGTGGGGATCGAACCCACAACCAGTCGGTTTTGCAGTCACACCTCGTGCCGCTGCGCCACGACCGGCCTCTTTTTTATTTAATTGTGCATTTAGGGAAATTGGGTGATTATTTTCGTATTTTATATTATTTAGGTATATTAGGTATATACGAAGTTTACAACAGTATAGATAATACTGCTGTAAACTTAGTAAATGGTCTTTTCACAAATCTTTTGGGATTTTATTTGATTTTGCTTGCAAAAATTGTCTTATAGCAGAACCTTGACGGAGCGTGTGACTAGACAAGTTCCACTTGCGACGCTTGATCTGCTGATCGATAGATTTTTCTTGGCAAATTTCTCGAAGGTATATTAAAAATTTAAAGAAATCGCAAAGAAATCGAAAAGCCTTTGTTATTTTCCACGTTTTACATTGATAAACCAGCACAGGTTTTATATTAGACCCAAAAAGCCTAAGTTTTAATCTACGGGTTAATTTAAGTGACTAACAGATAGGTCACAGCTGTCTCAATGTGCGTGTTTCTCCTGTTTCTGACACGTTTCTACGAAGATAGTGAATTGTGAATTTGTTCCACAGTATCTTTGCCTATTAACAGTAGTGTTGAATCATTCACTCCAGATCTGATCTTTTTAGTCTTCCGGGTGTTACTTTTGAGCGCTATTCTAAATGGCCTCTAAATTTAGATCTAGCTTTGACTTATGTCCGGGCGAGTTGGGATAAGTTGTCAGTGTATAGTAGGACTTGAAGGACTCCAAGACATTGCTTATTCTTATTTTCTTCTTTGCTTACACATACAATGCATAACACCGTCTAATTCAAATCAAAAAGGGGAAAGGTAACCTTGCCGAACACCGGCATGCGAGGCTATCAGTAAGAAGGTTTTTAGAAAGAAGTAAATAGATGAGTAGAACATCCAGTCTTTGGGTATCTCCTCAGTATGTCAGATTTTCTCGATCAAAGGCGTAAGACTCGGAACAGCGGTGAGCATTTCCGCAGTTATAAGGTCGCGCCCTGGTGCCTTTCGGATTTTTAAAGCTGCTCTTCAGACGTCACAATAGGCTAAACTTCTGTGGACCTAAGAGGCTCCTTCTTAAAGATGATGATGGGTGATATACTCCTGCCAAATTTTTTGATATATTATAGATCCCTCAGATTTCCAGTGTTAGAGTTGAGCTTGTTCAGAAAAAGCGCGGTGTTGAATATTCCCGATCTTTCCGCTCAATAAGCAATACCTCTAGAATTCCGCGGAAAGTGGGGACGAATGGGGAAGAATATAATGGTGAACGCAGTGTCTTAACACTAGCTTCTAAGGTTTTCTCTGTCTACTCTGTCCAGGATACAGAGTGAAGCTAAAAAAATCTTTTCCTTGTCGACTCATGCACGTCTTTATCTTTTCTATACTCCGGCAAGGAGCTCTGGACGTTCTCAGTTCACCAAAACCATTTCTTTGCATTTCACTTACACCATGGATTTGCAAGATGTATCTAAAGCCTTTCTGCTTCTGCTTAGGCAATTCTACTAACTATTAAATTTTGGAATGTATGCACACTTAGCGGTATCGCTTTAAATTTAATAATAATAATAATTAATATTTTTTTCTTTGGTCCAAGGAGTCACTTGTAGTATTTGATATTTATTTCAGTTCAGTACATTCACGTAATCTTCAGATTTTTCTTTTGAGAAACGGAACTCTAAAAAACTAAAAAAAATGATTACCAGAAAATACTATCATAATAAAATTTAAAAGTGTTCACAATAGCGTATTTTAAACGTAAACAAAATAAAAAATTGAAAAGCTTAAAATTACCTTAATACTTTTGTTATGCTGCATTTGCCAACAGTTTGATACATTTAATCACGAACAATTCACTCTAATAGTTCTGAGAAAGTGCAAACACTACGTGGTTGCTTAAGAGGATGTCATCAGCGGCAAGGGCGCACCCCGTGCGAGTCGAACCTAGGCTTGTGGAATGAAAGGAATGTTGAATTATTTTAATTTTACATTTTTTCGAAAAGTAAATCCAACGCTTATTTTCATAGAATTTCCTTGATGTTGGAATAACTTTCGCTCGTAAGTTTAGATATCCATGTTAAATTAAAAATAGTAACCTTGCAATTTTTTATTACTTTTTGTCACAAAATGCCTTATTGTGACTTATTTAATATTTTTGTCATATAATGTACTAATATATATCTAACTATTACTTATTTAGAAAACGTATAAAAATTTGAACGTAGCGGGACTCGAACCTGCGCCTCCAGGAAGCCGACCAGGCACTCTGACCACTAAGCCATACGTTCTCATCGAGCTACGTCGAAATTTTTATACGCTTGTTACAACTTATTTATGTTGTTAGCATCTCTGTAGGGAGATTTTTACAAATTTCCGCTAGCCAAAGATAATTACCAAGAATTATCGTTTTTCAAGAGAGAATGCTATTTATTAAATATTTTTAAACATTTTTTAAAGTGTTATTCCACACTTAGGAAAGAAAAATACTTATTTAGAAAACGTATAAAAATTTGAACGCAGCGGGACTCCAACCTGCGCCTCCTTTTTTTTTTTTTTTTCGTGAGGAAATCCTGTTACGGATACCGGCCCGAGTGGGGACTCGAGCTCGGTTATATGGGACTCGCGAACTGGCAGATGTAGGCCATCCGAATACCCACTAAAACCTCACGGTGCTCCTCCTCGACCGCCACTGGCCGCGAGACGCGGAGACAATAGTCGTCCGCGAAACGCGGCGGAACCTGCGTCTCCTGGAAACCGACCAGGCGCTCTGACCACTAAGCCATACGTTCTCATCAAGCTACGTCGAAAGTTTTATACGCTTGTTACAACTTATTTATGTTGTTAGCATCTCTGTAGGGAGATTTTTACAAATTTCCGCTACCCAAAGATAATTACATATAATTATCGTTTGGCAAGAGAGAATGCTATTTATTAAATATTTTTAAACATTGTGCTCGAGTGCAGACTGAAAAGCCGTGCTGTATTAGCCAATTTTCTTCGAGAATCCGATATTTTTCCAAAAAATCACAAATTCTCAAATATCTATCAAACCACTGAAAATCAGCTAACATACATGGGGATGAAATGTATAAGTACTGAGATTCTCTGCCATAGACAACTGTTGATCCGTCAAAGGCGTTACACCCTGTATAATTGAGAGATTTGTAAAGTCAGCTTAAACTTTTTAAATTATGTAATTGCTCTTTATAGGTTACAAATATGTGCTAGGAATCGCAATATTTAATAGGGTGTGACACAAGTTGACAGTTCACCATTGTATGATTTAAAATCTATGTGTGTGTATATCAATAAAAAAAGAAGAGAAATTTGGTCTACTTTCTTTTGTAAGACAAATAAATCCATTTGGTATTAAGGTGTCGTATATTATTAAAATTATGTTTGTCATAATTCATACCAGCAAAATATTAAAAATGAAATATTTTAATCACTTAAGACAAAGTTCAACGTTGGATTCTGTGTTGTATGTGTAACTACCTGTTTTTTTTAAATGTTCATATCCAGTCGCGTTTACACACTTTGTGTCCCTGCGCCACGACTGGCCTCATAACATCAAGTTGGTCTGTCGAGACAAGACGAGTATTTATAAATACGTGTACATTTTACACGTCAAGCTACAGTATGTTAATGTTGTTATAAGAAAAAAAAATTTTTAGCTAATACAAATTAAATTTATAAAAATCAAAGAGCTACCTGTTCCAATTAATTCGCTTATGCCAAATATCCAATTACCTCCTTAAAGCGCAATTGCTGCGCAAATTATAACAATTCTTGTTATAAAAATATACGACTCACACCTGACGGGCCCAATGCAAAGGTGAATGCAGATGCTAAGATATCGTATCTTATCTTAAATGTATATTTCAATAAATTTTTAACATAACTTATTTAAAGTGACGAAATAAAATTGACTTTTGTACGCCTGTTGATGTTTATCATTTTAATTATACACGTTGTAGACATAATTTACATAATTATGATTATAAATTAAAATATCACCATATCAATCATTAGGTTTTAAAATAGAAAAAATAAGTTGATAAAATTATTTTATAAAAAAAATAGCTAATAGTAACTTAATAAATTTTAAGTTAATAGTTTAAATCAAATCATGATTTAAAATTACTTGCAATCCACAATACAATACTATTGTAGTGCTACTTACTGGTAGGCTTAAAGTCGGTGCCAAATTCTAAGCAAAATAAAATTTTATATTATAAAGATTTTTTTATATTTTTTTTTGTAGTTCCAAAGTTTAAGTTATAAAAAAGAGGCAAAAAATGTCCTAGCATATAGTAGCAATGTTCGAGATTATTTTGCTTGTTTACCTTTTATTTATTTTTAATTCTTTCTTGCGTGATCTTGAGGTAGCTCTGTCAGGTCTTTTATACTTTTTATGATTTCAACAAAATCTTGAAATCTTCAATTTTATTTAGTTAGTGTGAAAATAATCTTCCACAATCTAAAAAAAAGGCGTTAAATTCCTTCACACAACTCATGCTTGTTATTTAATTGTGCTTAAATAAATGAATAATATTTTAATAAATTTTTCATATTTATTTACACCAGAAATCGTTATCTTTAGCAAACTTAGAATATAGTATTTTATCTCCCACGTTATTAACATAGCCGTTACTCGGGACAAGCTTGTTTATGGTGTGTTGACGTTAACACATTATCTTTGAATGGACTGTGTATTCTGGAAATATCTTAAATTCAAAAACAATATGAAAGCATAGTAATAATAAACTATGGATAAATAATAAGACGATAGTGATTTTGTAAAATACGTTTTATTTACAGATGATTATTGAGATTAAGATTGAATTATTAACTTTTGCTTGTTCTCTTCTTTCCGTCTGAAATGGGGACATTCTGTGTTGAGTGGCGGAACTCAATGTCACATTTTTTTCATAGCAGAAAAATATAAAAATAATTCTCCACTTTGCACATATTTCTTTTGCGGGAAAATAAAAAAAGAAACATTCTCCCTGAGTGGAGATCAAATTCGCAATCATCGCTTAAGTTCATACTCTGACCATCTGTACCAAGACAAGCTACTTACGTACTTAGATACATTTTATTTAAATTTTGTCTATATAAGTATTCATAACAGTACAACCTTAAGGTTGAAATATTATCACAAATTTCTTTATATTTTAAAATAAAATAAACATTCCATTCTCTCATTTAGTAAAGACTGTGAGTAGTGAGTGTATAATTATAATTGTTATTATATATAGCAAACAAAAAAAAAAAGACCGGTGCATTAATAAAATATATCAACAAAAAATGAAAAGTATAAATATGTATTCAATTACAACTGTATATTTTGTTTTAAATATAAATTAATAGTCTAAATAAAACTACTAAAATATCACTCGTGTTCGTCCTTACATTAGACATCAACGAGATATCGCTTCATAGAAAAGACATCAACGAGATCTGCTTAATCACAATCAATTTTATTACAATTCAATAACACTATTTGTATCTATAAACTTTTTCATATAATTTAAAAAAGCTATAAAATTTTATTGTGCTTAAAGTAGTATTAGTTATAAAATCTATATTATCACTATAATTACGTTATTTCTTATTTTTCAAAATGGAATTCACACTTAGAGTTAAATTTCTATATTATTGTAATGAAATAAGCTCAGATAAAAGGGAACTTTTATTTATAACAATTTAAGTGTTTTTTTAGTGCCATAAAAAACAGAATGTGTAGGCATTATAACATAGATATTACCCGTTAATTGTGTTCAAATATCAGTAAATATCATAGATAAGCAAGTCAACCTTTTAACTAAATCTGACAGGACGGTCAAGTTACACTGTGATTAATTAATATTAATCTCGTGTTGAACAGCCCCACTTCCTGACGCCCACCAGTGTATTAGAAACCCACACTGGCGCGCGCAGAAAAGGATTAGAGAAAAGATGTTTGAAATAGTTCTAAGTCTTCTCATTCGTCGCGTAGATCGCGAGCTGCGCGCGCGCGTACCGCACGAATTTAGTCACGCTTGATCGCCGGGGCAACGACCTCGCGGCCATTTTTTTCCAACGAACGTCCTTGCCAAACATGGCGAACAGCTGATGCACGATCCAATCTGTGTAATTTTTAAGTGGCTCTATCACTTGTAATTATTTAAATAAAAATAAACATTTTTTCTTGTCAGTACTGGCCAGTATATATATATATATATATATATATATATATATATATATATATATATATATATATATATATATATATATATATATATATATATATATATATTATTTTTTTATATTTATTAAAATTAAAATAGTGACAAATTAGTGTGGTGTGGTGCCTTATATTGTAATCTGATTGTATGTGATGTGTTTGTGCCTGTGATGATAAGATTATTTATGTTACAGGTACGTTTTGTTTTATTTACATTACATATTTAATTTACTGTAGTAGGTTCCTTTTCTCAAATTTAAAACTTTTCAGAGGCTCAATTTTTATTATAAAAATTAGACTATCGTACAATTTTTTTTAATTTTCAAATTATCTAAAGATTGAATCAATAATTTAATATTATTTACGTGTAATTTATATCATTTATATGGCTTTTAAGTTTAAGGTTTATCAAAAATTACTATTACGTCTTAACTTTTAAATAGTTATGTTATATATTTTATACATCTTTCCGCCGGGAAGTTCTGAACGCGACGACATATTGATCTTGCCGTTAAAGTCAAGATAAGAAAAAATGCTATAATATGTAAAAAAATATTTTATTTATAAACAACAACAATATTTTAGTACTAAAAGCGTAGTCTTTAAAAATGCAAGGTATAAAAAAAACACTAGTACGAGTGTTTATAAAACACACCATCGTTTTCTCTGTCTGTATAATTGCTTAATTTTCTCATCATAGTACAACAAAGTTGTAAGGATGGAGACTGGTTTTTTATTCTTGAATATTGTAAATACATTACAACAAATGACATAGTCAGAAAACATCTTTTATTCTTCATAATTATTATAATTTATTATTTATCAATATACGATAAATAATAAATTATAATAATTATGCACTAACATAGGTTAAGCAAATATATACTAACAAAAATTATATGGATCTAAAGTCTGAAATAAAGATTATTAATATTTAGATATTGTTGAATACATAAAAAGTAAAGATTGCGGCGTTAAGTTCCAGCACTCAACACGCAATGCCTCCAGAATGCGGCGAAAATTGAACGGGAGCGTCTTAATGAAAATGGAGTGTCTTTGCACTAGGTTCCCGGGTTTCCTCTGCCTATGCCCCCTGCTATGTGCGGAATATAGCGTGAAGCTAAATGAACTACAAAATATCAGATTTTAAATATATATACATAACATTGCATGGCAAATGTCCAGGCATTTGCTCCTTGATTGATTAAAAACAATATATCTCGAAGAACTATAATAATAAAATTATAATTAGAAATTTAATAAATGTAGAAACAAAATTGTATATCATTATAGTACGTTAGCAGCATTTTCAATATTTCTAAATACTATACTAACACATACTAATATTAATTATCCACGTCTTTACTTCCTTAACGTAATTTTATGATCAACATTTTTTTTCTCTATATTTTTATGTCAGTTACGGATATCAAAATGTAACCACTTTTAAACTCGGGGTAAGTAATAGCTTTACAAATAACAAAAAAAAAAACATTTACAATTATTACAACCGCTCGCTTCACCTGCATGGACTACACAATTAATACCATTTCGTTATTTATTATTCTCGTGGATAAACGAACAAAAATATGTTTTCTCTTAAATTACTTTTTCTTTTACATTTCTTAAATAAAAGTAATTAAAAATTACATTGTACTAGTGTTGTATTAGATGATAAAATTGTAACCTTTATATTGAAAAGAGACTGAGGCCAGTCGTGAAGCAGCGGCACGAAGTGTGACTGTAAAACCGACTGGTTGTGGGTTCGATCCCCACTCGAGGAGATGAAATATTTACTTAAACTTATATTTCCATTTCTTCGCTCTGGTGTCGAGGTTAAGCGCGGCGTTGAGTTCTGCCACTCAACACGCAATGCCTCCAGAATTCGGCAGAAAGTGGGGAACGGGAGTGTCTTAACACTAGGTGCCCTCTGCCTACCCTGCTGTGGATACAGTGTGAAGCTGATTATATTGAAAAGAGCAACTGTTGAGCTTCTTGTTGGCTCCACTCAGCAGAACTGCCTTCTTTTCCTCTTGCCGGTGAAAGCAACAAGCTCATTCAACAATTTAAAAGTGCTTACGAGAGTCTTTTTTAACAAAGAATATTTTGAATTTGCATTATGCGAAATATTCTTCAAAATTCATTGCCTAGTTTATATAATATAGATATATATAGACTCTTATTTACTTTGTTATAGATTTTTTATTTATATTATATTTATTGCACTTTACATTTATTGAAAGTCAAGATCAAGATGCCAACTAGGTGATCTGTATATACTACTAGATATTTAAAAAATATTTTCATTTGGCTAGAAAAAGCGTAAATCGAGTGTAATAAAATCAAACATTTCGACAGAAATTATATTTCTTTCCAAAAACTCTATCTCTTTCCGTTCCAAATCTAAAAGTGCATCCCGAATTTTCCGACCATATATAGTGTCATTTTATTAGTGTCCTCTGGTAGTTCTATAAACTTATTTCAATTAAACGAAGAGGTCTATAACATTTTTATAGTAAATTATTGCGAATATCAAATCTATAAATATAAAACAATACACTAATAACCCGACATGAAATGTCTATGTAAGAGTCGGAAAGAGTAGAGAAATTTATTACTAAGCTGACGCATATTTTTTCGATTACTATAGGATAGTGCAAGGTGTTGTAAAATTAAAACATGCTTTATTGTACTTGTTGAATGAATTAAATGTATATATTATATACAACTTTCGCTACTAAATGACTGTTAAAAAAGCACAGACAAAACCACTGAACTGAGAAATTTTAAATTTAGCATGTATGTGGGGGTTAGTGTTAGGTCCTAATAGATGATTTCTCAATACCTCCACGGAGACGAGATTTACCATTTTACGTCCACCCAAGTCTCTAACAAAACAGCTTGCGGTGAATACTTAAATACATAGATAGTTCCCTTTCCTCAATTTTATCTCGGTTTCTGTATTTTTTTACTATAGTATACATAATCTATAGATTTACTAAGAATTTATTTTTATCATAGAAATAACATACTTTTTTTGATATAGCAACTAGCCTTTTTAGGATTTCGTACCTTATAAGATCACTTTTGTTCAGATCACATTTGTCGTTAATCCTAAAAAATAATAGCCCAAGCCGCTAGTTCAAGTGAGGTATTAGATAAAAGGGTTCTGGCTAAGCTAAGCTTGACTTGAAACCTCTATTTTTTGTACGGAGCCTGAATAATTTTATATTTAACACAAATTAGATCACAAAATTAATAAAATAGAACGAAGATATTTTTTTCTCCTAACCTAGTGTTAAGACATTCCGTTTTCTGTTTTCCGGCGAATGTTTGAGATATTGCGTATTGGTTTTGTCACCAGAGCGAGAAAAAAAAATATTATCGTGGAAATCGAACAGCTTCAATGGCCTTACATTTTTAGTTCCGTACCTCGTTCCGTACTGCGTAATCAAAACCTATTATAGGGCACTTCCCCTGAACGGATAATTATGAAATTTGGAAACAAATGAGAACTTATAGTACAAATAAAGGAATGAACCAAGAAACAATAATAAATTTATATATTTTTCATGGATATTTTTTTATTATAAATTTATAATTGTTACAGGCCAGTCGTGGTGCAGTGCCACGAAGTGTGAAAACCGACTGGTTGTGGGTTCGATCCCCACTCGAGGAGATGAAATATTTACTTACATTTATATTTCCATTTCTTTGCTCTAGTCGAGGTTAAGCGCGGCGTTGAGTTCTGCCATTCAACACGCAATGCCTCCAGAATTCGGCAGAAAGTGGATAACGGAGTGTCTTTACACTAGGTTCCCTCTTCCTACCCTGCTGTGTGCGGGATACAGCATGAAGCTGATTTTATAATTGTAGTTCATTTAAAAAAAAATGGCTGCATGCTTTCGCAATCTTAACCTTGTCAATTTTTATAAATTCTACGTCTCGTTGAAATAAAATCCTGAAATTGGCGTAGGGACCTAATTTGGGGTTAGTTACGGTTAGTTTGGGAACCTAACCTAGTGTTGAGATAATCTTCTCCATTAAGACTTCCGTTTCCCGCTTCTCGGCGTTATCGACGTTATAATGAGGCGTATTGATTGAATATGAAATTATTATAAAAGAAACGTATGCATGTGTATGGGCGAAACATATTGTGGATCAAAGTAAGCTTTGATGCGAAAACAGCGATGCTTGTATGGCGTTGGATGTAGATGTAACGGCTTCCACTCTATTTCTACGATTTTTCTTTTTTCTTCTACGAAATATACTGTTCTACATCTAACGCTTTATTCATCATAGAAAGAACAATGTCAACCACGACTATTGGATTTCGGCGAGCCTACGATGATTTCAGTTGTGATGATGATCGGTTGGTGATGTCAGTAACAATATCGAATGCTGTTTGACGTGGCGATGGCTGGCGTGATGGGCTAATGCGATCTATTTTAATCATCGGAATGTCTCAATACTAGGTTACCTCTGCCTATCCTGCTATATAGAGGATACAGCGTGAAGCTAAAAAGTAAGAATATATGAATAACGACCGAACCATCTCCTGCTTCAATTCAGTGGATATGCTTGTTATATTATATTATTTAGTATTATATGTTGTAAATAATATATTTTTTTATAAAATAACGGGTTAAGTGCGAGTCTGACTTATCCACTGAGGTTTCCGTACCATTTTCAGGAGTACAACTTATAAAGGTAGACAAACTTAAGTTTGCAAGCATACGCACTCATTTTGTAAGAAATGAACTCTACAAATATTATAGAGTTTCATATAGAGTTCATTTATTATAGAGTTTCACTTTTCGATTTTTTTCCTTTATTTGTATTGTAAATTTTTCTTCGTGCGAAATTTCATAACTGAACTACGAGATGAGAAGTATTCTATAGGTTTTGATTACGCGGCGAATTTCATACAAAATGCAGCGAAAACGATGCATAATTGCTCGTATTTTTTGATTGCATCGACTTAGAAGCATGATTTACCTCCACGCGATCTGGTTTTTTTTATGCAAAAGACAAGGCAAACGTTTTAAATGCCGGGGGTGGTAATAATCCGGTCGAGCCTGCCCATGCGTGTTGCCATTGCTGGCGACGTGACTCTACCACACGTACTTTAGTCGTCTCTTACGACACCACCAGTACCAGGATGATCCTATTCTAGGCCGGGATCACACGGCACAGATGGCGAGACGTGCAACACAGCGATCCTATTAGGGGTTCCGTGTTTACTTTTTGTGGCGCGGAACCCTAAAATTAGTACCCTTAGATATCATAATGCTATCCATGATTAAAATATTTCACATAACAAGGCTTCAAGTGACCAGTATTCAATAATTATAGTTAATAGTCTGTGCCATTACTGGCGTCACATTTACTAGAGTTTTAAGCTGCCCACGTACAAAAGTTATTTAGAAAGAATGGTGTTAATTGGGTCTATATGTCAAATCTATTATGTATAATTGTAACGTATTTTTTAACCGACTTCAATAAAACGAGATTATTAGTTTGATACGTACGTATGTGATATTGTTGGAATTGGATAATATTTGCGTATGATGATCTGTTTGGGTCTCGAAGTATGTGTGCTTTTCGTAACTGTTATGATGTATATAAAGGAATTTGTGAACAAATCAATCTATGATGTATGTTTGTATGTTTGTTCACAAATTTCTCGAAAAGTAAAAGTCATATCTTTTTGACTTAAATCAGATTTTTTTCATGGCAGGGGAACAATAATACCTAACTAATTGATAGCTATTTTTTTATCTTCACGCTGTATCCCGCACACTTTGTATGTAGATGTTAAAATTAATATCAATATCTATTGATATTAGTTTTAAGAATCTATCTTCGGCGTAACAATTAATACTTACACTCTTAACTGTTAAGTGTAAGTAAGCAAATGTTAAGTGGTAAACGGAGTGTTTGATGAAACCTAGTGTAGGTTTCATCTGCCTATTTTGTTATGTATGAGATACAGCGTGAAGCTAAAACAAAACATAAAAGAGCGTCTTTGGTCTCAATACCAAGTCAGGACCTGATAATAGACCAGGCCATGACCAGGCTAATCGGGTAAGGTTAACCTAACCTTCAAAGTTTAGGCTTAATTTTTCATATAATCTATATATATAAAAGGACTTGTGCTGACTGACTGAGGTAAGACGCACGCAGAGCCATAACCGCTGATGGTAGAAGAAGAAAGACTTGAAATTTGGGCAATTGTTTATTTTCATATTCTGGACATCCACTAAGAATTTGAAAAATTTTAACCCTAAAGGGATGAAATTGGGGTTAAAAGATTGTATGGATTTTTTTTTTGTCTCTTAAAAATATTTCATTGAACACGTGTTTCATGGTTTTTAAGAATTCACCCCCTAAGGGTTCAAATAAGGGATTGAAAGTTTATATGGAAAAACCTTTAAATTGCCACCGATATTTATAAAAAATTAAATTCAGACTGTTAAAAATATTTTATTGAACACGTGTTTCGTGGTTTTTCTAGAATTCACTCCTAATAAGCGGGCGAAGCCGCGCGCGCCCTCTAATTTCTTATAATAATTAAATATCTGCTAAAAAAAAATATTGACATAAACGAAAATAAAGTTGTCAAACACAAAACCTCCTCCTTTTTGAAAAAAAACAAGTCGGTTAAACACAAATAATTGCATAACTGCGAAAGTATTGCTATAAACTTAAGCATGATGTTATTAATGTACGTTTAGTATGTATGGAACTATAATAGTAGCCAGTTCTATTTATTGTCTGTTTTAACGTATAAATAAAAATATTCTGTTATGCACGACGTACGCATAATTATTTAAATGCAATTTTCTTATTGACCTTTAATGTGTATGACGGCATATTGCGATAGATATTTATTCAAATTCCTCGCGCACTCTATTAGAATTTTATATACAAAAACCGGCCAACTGCGATTCGGACTCGCATACCGAGGGTTCCGTTCTAATTTCAGGATTGTAGATTATAAATATTGCGAAAAGTTGATAAAGTTAAGTTTGCGAGCATATGTACTCGTTTTGTATAAAATAACCTCCAAATACAAGTTTTAAATGATTTTTTTCTATGAAAAAAATATTTTTTTTACACATATACTATTAATTTCAGCATAAATGGTCTTGACAAACGGACTGATGTATCATAAAATGATCCTATAAGGATTCCGTTCTTTCCTTTTGAGGTACAGAACCCTAAAATTGGAATATATTTTAAAATTTAAATGATTTTTTAGCTTTTTGTTGCATTTCGTAGTGGCAAAACTCAACACCGCATTTTGTGTTCTTATCATATCGATCGATAAAATGAAATAATATTTTAATATTCATTATTATTATCGTGCCGCGGCCATTATATCTTTATTTAGCCCAAAAATACGTTATACGGCCACATAACAACTGAATACAGGTAAAACAACTTAAGAGAACCCACTAATGAAAATAATAACATTATAAGACCAGTGAATTGGCTTTTAGCGGTGCTTGTACGTAAGGTAAATCTGCACTCGTTGTATGGGATGCCACTTTAATTACGTATTGGTTGTATCACATTGACTGGACATATTATTTTGTGTGAAATTATTATTAACAATTGATTTTTATATTTTTAACCAATTTCTGTAAAAGAAGGAGGTTATCAATTCGATTCTATTCATTTATGTTTGTTACCTCAGAACTTTTGACTGGGTGAACTGATTTTGATGATTCGTCTTTTATTTGAAAGTTAGTGTTTTCCATGTGGTCCCATTTGTGGTCTATTTCTGACAATCTTATCCATGACAAAATCTATAAGTCTAAAATTTGCATTAAACATGAGTACAACAAATGGACGAATAACTTTTTATTGGAAAGGATACACATCAATAATTTGAGGTTAGAGGGTTAGTTTGATGAAATTTTGACTAAGTTCTGGTTATAGGATCGGTTTTTTGTTAAAAAATTATACTCTACTTCTATGTACAAGATGTACTAGTGCTGCTGTTAGTAACTTTAATACAACAGAGGTATTTTTTATGCTGATTCTATATTATTTAAAAACGTGGTCCGATTATTTGGGCACGTAGAGTGGAGGGATTATGAAAGAATGTTAATAAGCCCCCTAACATTTCTAATATATTATTATAAATGTGAACGTTGTTTGAAGATAGATATTTTTTTCACTTTCAACCAAAAACTACTGAACGGATGATTTAGATGAAACTCTACAGTAAAATAGCTTATACATCAGAATAGGCTACAATATATACATGTAAGCAGTTTGTATAAATATGTATAACCTCGCTATAATATAATAATAAGCTTAGGTTAGCGAAGCCGAGTTTGGGTTGCTAATACTATATAATATTATGAGGGATAGGAAAAGACTAGATTGACCTTTGAAAATACAGTTTTGATGATACAACTACTATTAAGCAAGTAACGCGAACAAGGCGTGTCGGGACAGCAGTATTTGGACTTCTGATTATCCTATATCTGATTATTCACTGTAAAACAATACTAAAAAACATTTAGAAAAAGATTTCTTAGATTCCAAGGACAACTTGACTTCTATATATAAATTAAAATTTAACAAATAATTTTAACAAAAATTTAAAATAACATTGCAAAACAAATTTCTTGTATCTGTCATTGTCCAGTCGATGTGTACACAGCTGTATAGGTAAAGACCGCTTAATGTGCGTTCACGCGGGTCGCATTATAATCCCACATATGATATACGATGTTAACCATATGATTCGATCGGCCATGCATTTTCTGTATACATTTTATAGATTAAATCAGCTTCACGTTGTATCCCGCTTACAGCAGGGGAGACTGAGGGAACCTAGTTTTTAAACACTCTATTCCCTACATTCCGCCGAATTTTTCGAGGTGTTGCGGGTTGAGTTGCGGAATTCAACGTTGGGCCTTGGTACCAAAGCGAAGAAATGAAAATATTAATAAATAATATTTTTTTTCCCTCGGGTGGCGCTCGAACCCATAACCGTCTCGTTACAGTCACACCGAGAATTCAGTAGTTTCTGCGTTGCGACGGCCTCTTGTGGATAGTTGAAGTTTTAATATTTTTGCTGTTATATTTTCTCTCGTCTAGCACGTAATGTACCTAATACAAATCAAGTCTAAGCCCGACATTTTGTTCCGCCACTCAAGGCGTAATGCCTCGAATCTGTGCCTAAAACATGAAACTGATATTTCGATATAAATTTTGCATATATAAGCAATATAGAGATTCTAGATCTTTATCATTTTACGATATTAGGTATAAACAAATAAAGCCATAAAGATAATTTGATTGAATTTAGTGCTCATAAAATATTGACACATCTGTATCTGTTTCTAATAATTACCGTTATTTAGTTTTATTACTTGTGAGAATAAAATCATAACTGATAAAATGTTGTATTTAAATTAGTTTTCCACTATTTTTATGATAACTATATTTTTGTCTATGTATGATTTTTTCGTCATTTGTGAACCGATTAAAAAAAAAGAAAACATTTTTTCATTTGACGGAGCGTCCTTCCTAGATGGTCTCATTGCTATCAACTCAGGATCTGATGATGGAATCCCTGAGAAATTGTAGGGATCCTTCAAATTTTATAGACACGTCCTGCGTTTCATATAATTTCTTATAATAATCATGTGTTTGCTTCTTGGCAGTCATCATCTACTGAGCTAATCATTTAAATAGTGAATTTATATTTATAAATCAACATTAGAAATTCGGCGGAAAATGAAGAGCGAAGTCTCTTACCACTAAGCTCCCTTTGCCTACTCTGCTACATGCGGGAAACAGCGTGGAGCTAACAACAAAATGTAGTATGAGAGAGACTATATATAATGACTTAGGTACTGAGAGAGAGTCTCATTAGTCATTTTTCAGTTTACTTTACTTCAAAGTTGTTTTTAGCTTCATACAATAAGAATTATTTTTTCACATAATTTAATCACAGAATATAAAATCATCTATATATAGATAATAGACAGATAGATATCCAATTTAAACTTACAAGTGACCAACAAGCTGAAATAGATAGATATGTTCTAGGAAAAGGACTTATCAAAGAGACCATCAATTTTCAAATTCGGTCAACACATTATTGAGCTCCATTCTTTTCTATTCAAGTAACCCGAAAGAAAAAAAAAGTAAATTATATCTAAAATGACATTCCAATTACAAAAGAAGTTGTCAAGATATTTCCCCGCTATGAATCAGTTATCGATGTCAAAGACACGACGAGATTCGACTCGGGCTGTTCGTGCGTGACGCAGCATCAAGTTTTTTTGCACTGGTAGGTAGGTATCTTTATATTTTTTATTGGTCTCGCATACAATTCTATGAATCAAATATAACATAGATTATATTCGATATTATGCAGTTGAATTTTGTTCGGCGAAATCGTTTTACAATAAGTGAGATGGGTTTTTTGTGCGCATGCGCCGGTTGCTTGGCTATTTGCTAAATAGATACGGTTTTAATGGACGCCGCTCGATAGGAAAGCTGTTTATTGGCCGTTTATTTGGTCGTATTGTTAGATTAGTTGTTTGTTATATTTAATTATCGAATTTATATATTTTATAATAGATATATTTTACATAATTTCTCTATTATCTTAGCTGTTTTAAGTCAAGTGGGAAGAAATGAGGAGAACACATGAAATTTGTTACATTAAATTAAAATGTGTTTGAATACTTTGTGAAGCGTCCTTCATACGTTCTTTTCACTCATTTTATTCCATACAGTCACTCATTTATTTACATACATACGTGTCTAGTATAAGCAAGAAAAAAAATAGCTATCAAACATTAAAATACTTTTTTCCCATTCCGAATTTTAAGAAATCCTCTATAAAAGTAGAAAATAAATTCTTTATTACTAGTATTCGTCGGAAGTAGTTTATATAATAGATAACAAGTACTGGTATTTACACAATAATTCGAATATATCAAACAAAGGATAAGATACTATGCGCCCCACTTTCCGTTGAATTTCTGAGCCGTTGTTGAGTGGCGGAAATCAACGCCGCCCCTTTGCCGCGGTACCAGGGCGAAGAAAATATTAATAAATTATAATTCAATACCCGAGGCCGGCCGTGGCGCAGCGGCACGAGGTGTGACTGCAAAACCAACTGGTTGTGGGTTCGATCCCCACTCGAGGAGATGAAATATTTACTTAAATTTATATTTCCATTTCTTCGCTCTGGTATCGAGGTTAAGCGCGGCGTTAAGTTCTGCCATTCAACACGCAATGCCTCCAGAATTCGGCAGAAAGTGGGGAACGGAGTGTCTTAACACTAGGTTCCCTCTGCTTACCCCGCTGTGTGCGGGATACTGCGTGAAGCTAATTAATTAATTAATTATTAATTCAATACCCCGAGTGGTCTTTGGCCTCAAACCAACAAATTTCTTCAAGTAAGTAAACACAAAAAGAAACAAACATCTATTCACAAAGTAATTTCCATAGTCTGATGAGACGAGAGCTAACGTGTGATTAATTAAGATCGAGTTAAATTAACTCGATCTTAATTAATCACACATTAGCTCTCGTCTCATCAGACTTTATACGATCCTATAAGATTTACGGCCGTTTAAATCAATTGATTTAAGTTAATTTTCCTTAAGGGATTTACTTAATTAGTTTCCTTTTTCTAATGTTGGAACAAGAAATGTAATGTTTTTAATCTAAACAGTCCTCGTATAAGTTCAAATGACAGCTGTATAAAAAAAAAGTGGTTCCATGGAAATAACATTAATTGGTTTAGATGTGCGTTGTATGGCTGTAAAAAGCCGGTTGACGATTCTCGATGAGCATTAGTTGATAATGTAGCCTTCGCGATGGAAAGCGTACGCATATAACTTATAAATGCTTCTATTTTTTTCTAGCTTCACGCTGTATCCCGCATCTAGCAGGGTAGTGAGATGGAGCCTAGTGTTAAGACACTCCGGTCCTCATTTTCCGAAGAATTCTGAAGGCATTGCGTGTTTAGTGGCGGAACTCAATGCCTCGCTTTTGCCTTGGTATAAAATATGAAATAATTCATCTCCTCTAAATAATTCAAGTAGGAATCGAACCCACAACCTGTCGCGTTTACAGTCACACGCTTGTGCCCCTGAGCCACAACTGTCTTCAATATCTTTAAGTATATTATATGTATCCTTAAATATATTATACTAGCGGCCCACTCGCGGCTTCCCCGGCATTATTTTATTATGCTGCATTTGCCAATAGATTGATTGTATATATAATTTATATATTCAAAAGTACATATACGTCCAATTTACATTGCTCAAAAACCAAAGTTTATCTTCAAAAAAATCCTTAATGATAGAATAACTTTCACTCGTAAGTTTCAATATCTGTATCGAATACAAAACGGCAAAGTATCACCTTCTGTATTAATATTTTTTTATGAACGCTTCTTGTGAACGCTAAGGTTGTGAGTTCGATTACTACTGGTTATTTTCATTTTCTCAGTCTGATAAGTTAAAGTGCGACGACAAGTCCTGTTCCTCGTCTCAAATTCTAGTGGAAAGCGAAAAAGGGCTGTTTTGGCACTAGGTCCTCTGCCTATCCTGCTATCCTGTGGGATACAGCGTGCACCTAAAAAAAATACCATAAATTAATAAGATCCAGAGATCATAGAGGCCAGTCGTGGCGCAGGGGCGCAAAGTGTGACTGTTAAACCGACTGGCTGTGGGTTGTCCCCACTCAAGGAGATGAAATACTTACTTAAATTTATATTTCCATTTCTTCGCTCTGGTGTCGAGGACAACCGCGGCGTTGAGTTCTGCAACTCAACACGCAATGCCTCCAGAGTTCGGCAGAAAGTGGGGAACGGAGTATCTGAACACTAGGTTCCCTCTGCCTACCCTGCTGTGTGCGGGATACAGCGTGAAGCTGATTTTGATTATTAATTAATAAGATTACCCCGTTTTGTCCTTACGACGTGTGGTGTTAAGTCTGTAGACTAATATAATATTGATTTTCTATGTGGTTTTTAAGTGTAATATTCGCTCCAGTCTGCTTCAAAGGTATTATTGTCACTAATAAGTAGTGTGAATCTAGAAACAATTGATTAAAAAAAAGTCTTGCTAAATTTCATCAATTTCATTTCATTTCAATTTGACGTTCAAAAAATTATTTGACTTTGACTTTGACTTTGACTTTATAGAACAGAGTACGCAAAGAACATAAATATGATATTTATTTAAGTTAAGCGTGGCCTGAGAGAACCCAATGTGTTATATATATCACCTTGCAATTTATCAATTTGGATTCATCCAATAGAAACTAAGCAAATAATAATATTTTTAAAATAATATTTAATTTTCAATGGAAGAACGAATAAATATACTTTAAAATAAAATTTTATTATTATAAATTCTGAGCGTAAAGTATTACGATTTTTTTATTGTACAATCAAGAGAAACGATAAAGATTTAGTATTTTGCCGATTGTTACGATGTGATAGCCTGATGTCAACATTCTTATAATGTTTTAATTAACTTTTTAATTTTTTTTCAGCTTCACGCTGTATTTCACACACAGCAGGGAAGGTAGGGAACCTCGTGTTATGACCGACCGACATTAAAAAGTTATTTTAAGTTTATATCATATGAAAAACAACACTAAGTATTCATGTATCGTCTTTATCTTTAACAAAACAATAAATTTTGTTAGTGCAACCTTTATATGAATTATATTTAGACTATCATTATAAAGTTTATAACATCAACGGTAGCAGTGGCGCGCGGCAGTTTGTGGGTTTGATTCCGACTCGAGGGAATGAAATATTTTATCCTTTTTTTCATTTCCTCGCTCTGGTGACGTTGCAAGTCGCGGCGTTGAAATCCGCCACTCAACATGCAATACGGAAAGGAAATATTATTATGGAATCGGAGTGTCTTAACACTCAGGCTTCCTCTGTCTTCTCTGTTATGTGGGATACAGCGTAAAACTAAAAAGAAAAATAAAGCTGAAAATTATATTTGTTTCAACACTAAGAATGTGTTATGCGTCATCATTCTTAGTTATTTGAAAGCGAGTAAGTTAATAAAATATCTATTTGTATGTGTATATATGTAGTGTTGAGTTAAATTATATTGTGTAAGTTCTGAAAAAAAAAAATTAGGCCAGTCGTGACGCAGGGGCACAAGTGTGTGACTGTAAATGCGGTTGGTTGTGGGTTCGGCCCCCACTAAAACGAGGATATTAAATATTAAAGATTTCCATTTCTTCGCTCTGGTGTGGAGGCAAAGGAGGTGTGCGGCGTTGAGTCCTGCCACATAATACACAAACTACAGAATTTGACGGAAAGTCGGTAACAAAATGTCTTAACCCTAGTTTCCCTTTCCGCCATCCTGCACACAGCTACCCTGCTGTGATACAGCGTGAAGCTGATTTAATAAATTTTTATATTATTTTATATCACGGATTTGAATCGTGTCAGTTGAACCTATAGTTCGTTTATTTATAGATAATAGGCGTGTCAAAAAACAGCAATAAGTAAATTGCTGATGTCATAGACAACAAAAGAAGCACGATCGTGATTGATACACAATATCGTTATATTTTAGTCGTTGTATATGATTCATCTTACTAGCTTTTACTTATAGCTTGACGTTGTATCCCGACGCTGTATACAGCAGAGGGAACCTAGTCTTAATCTCCATGAACGGCCTTATCTTCGAGGGATTGCGTCTGGAGTGGTAAAACTCAACGCTACGGTTTGCCGTATTACCATAAAAAATGTTATAACTTGTCCTTTAATATAGAAATTTGTAGGGAACCTTTAGGAAGGCGAGTCTGACTCGCACTTGACCGGTTTTATACTCATATTAAGGCTCAGAATTTAATTTTAATAACAGTATACGTTTTAATGACTATAATTCCGTTATAAGAATACTATCGACAAATCGAAGACAACAGCTTTATTAATCTTGTGATAAACATCAGTATGATTCATATAAATCTATACCTCGTAAAGAAATTAAGAAGACACAGCATCCTAATATGTAAACATATGACAGGTGGGCCCTGGGGATAATTACATAGTGCTGAATAGAAGGAACCCTGGAAGTTGTTACAATGTTTAAAATGGTTAATAAATAAAAAAAAGACCTTTGATTATAAACGCGACGGTTGTAGGTTCGATTTCTAATCGAGGAAATGAATTATTTTCAATTCTTCGCTCTGGTAAGTAGATAACGCCTAGCTTTAAGGCTATCACACAACATGGAATGGTTCAAAAATGGGGTACAGCGTGAAGCTAAGAAATAAAATAATTATACAGGCATAGTAGCTGCTTTTTGACATTTATCAAAAGTAACTGTAAACGTAGACGCAAAGTCATTGGGGAATCTCAACCAATCAAAAACGTGTTGTTCATTTTTTAAGCGCACGCGCAGCCCGGCTTCAAGAAATGTATTACTGTTTAAATTATATTAAAATTAACTTTGTTTATACTGTTACTTGTATTGTCTAATAAGTATATATATACAATTTATGTAAAAATAAAAAAAAAACCCTTATTATATACGATTACGATACGATATTAGTTTTTTTTTTTTCAATTTATTACCATTTAAAAAATTAATACAAGAATAACAATATATATATAACATTTTTTTTGTGTTATCCATAGTATTAGAGATTTGACAAAATAAGATTATTGTCTAAATATAATATAAAAAATATTTGCTCCGATTGTTCCGAGTGTCCGTTGTTCTGTAAAGAGAGTGGTAGATCCTAATGGAAGTAATTAAAATAAAAAAATATTACATTTTGGGAATAGAACCTACGCCAAGATAGCTTCTTTTATCCTTATAATAGATTAGACATTACAATAGACACCTTTAGGATTGAATTCTAAAAACATGAAACACCTGTTCAATGAAATATTTTTAAGAGTCTGAATTTCAAATTTTATAAAAATCGGTGCCGATTTAAAAATATTTCCATACAAACTTTCAACCCCTATTTCATCCCATGAGGGTTAAAATTTTTCAAAATCTCTTCTTAGTGGATGTCCAAATTGTGAAAATAAACACCTGTCCAAATTTCACGTTTCTACGCACAGCGGTTACGGCTGTGCGCGCGTCTTACCTCAGTCAGTCAGGTACATGTTCTTTTTATATATATAGATAATACTCACAACGTATTCATTATAATTTTTTAATTATATTTTTAGTTCTGTTTGCTGATAACGGATTAATATTAATGTTATATACTTTACGAGGACTATGCTTAGATAAGGATTGTGAACTTACATGTTATGGTCTTGTAACATATCACATTAGGTAAAGTAAATTAATTTTATAGTTTCGACCTTTAAGCTGTTGTTTAATTTGTATTTAAAAAAATGTCTTTCTGTTCTTGTTTTATTTAGCATTATATCCATTATATTCCTTACATAGACCTCTAAGAGATATATATTCATAGGTTTGAATAGAAAAGGAGGAATGCTATAAAGCATCCATCTGCTTCCAACCAATTCGAATAGTTTTTTGTAAAATAAATTCTGTAATATACATAAAGTGGACTTCGATGTTGGATGTACAAGAACATAACGGGCTTATACGGTAAGTAAGATCCATTATATTACCTACTAGCAGACCCGGACGCGGCTTCGCCCGCTTAAACTTTACGAATGCTTATAGATATATTTAGGAAATTGTTTTTGAAAATATCTAACTAATTTAAATGAAAAAAATATAAGTAAACGTAACCATAGTAAAATATTAATAAAAAAACTAAACAAAACCAGCTACATTATTTATAATTTTGTCTCTGTCTGTCTTTCTATTTCCCCGAGCTAATATCCAGAAAAACTGAACTAATTTTTATTGGACTTTCAGTGATCGATTTTACTAATTTACCCGGGAAAAATCTTTTTACTCGTTTTCCTTGAGCGCGTACATAGATACTGTATAAAATAACTAAAGTCCTTTCTACATTAAATATGATAAGTTTTGCGAGCAATATCAAATAAAATCCCAAAAAACTATAACCACAATTTATTAAGTGTATAACAACGGTATAGATAACCAACCAACCAAGATGAAATAACCAACAATTCTCTCTTTAATCTCTATCTCTATATATAATAAGACAGTAAAAATATTTTGTCTGTACATTTAGTAATTTTGACTGAAATGGATAGAGGGACACCTAAATAGAATAATAGAAAGCAAAAATATTTTCTTTAATTTCTTGTCTGTCTGTCTGTCTGTCGATATATTTTTGTCCGCATTTTTCTCTGAAACTGAACAGATTTACTTGAAAATTTCACTCACACTTCATTTTCACCAATTGCTTTGTTTTAACTTAACTACTAAAGTTTAGTTCATCAAAATCGGTTCATTAAAAAAAAGCTATCGTCATTTGAATGAACTCAAGGCATTAGCTTGCCTGCGTATAATATTTTATAGCAACCGCGCTGGTTGGTTGGTTTCTTGACTAAAGAATGACATTCGAAACGTCTGGCTTATGACTGTTGATAAAAATATATACATTATTGAAGCACTATTATATAATATTTTATACAATAAAGTAAACAAAATTGAATTGTTAGTGGAGATTACCTTCATAAATCATAACAGTTAAGTTTAAGTCGTAATTAATTCAACACAGAGATAAAGAACGATGTTGAAAGAAATATCAAGTAAATACAAAGATTTTTTGGTTGGTTCGTTCATATAATATATGTAACTAATTTAAAAACTGTACAGGAGTTAATATGCAATTATTACAGTTATTTTGCAAAGAATGTTATGAATCCTTCAAATCAATAATTTAACATTTAAGGCTGTTTCTGAATGAGTAAATTAAATTATTCACTGACATCAGCACATTTAACAGAGTATATTATATAGGTAAAAAGAACATAAAGTAACAAAATATATACGTGTAATAAATTAGCTTTATGTATATTTTATAAATATCAATTATCAACAATGGTCGTATTTTTTTATTTAAAACAATCAAAAAATCTTTATTCTTTAATTCGACGATAATGTCGTAAAAAATCATATTAGAAGTAATTATAGTTGTCAATCAATTGTGCTTATTAAATCAATAATCATGTATTTTAAGCGGGCGAAGCCGTGGGCGAGCCGCTAGTACTTAAATAATATTATACCGATGCCGCGCAGGGCCGCAACTTACACCACACCAAGAAATTCATGAAAATCTAACTAATACTCGAATAAGCGGAGAACCAAAGAAAAGTAGAAATTAATTATAAACAGCAAATAATTACATAAAAATTAACAGTAATTCGAAAATGTTTGAAAATTTACAAAACCGTCAAAGTCATCTGCCCGTTCGCGTCGGTCATACTATGCCGGTCGTAGCTCGCTAGGTCATTTCGAATCAGTGACATGTCTTTAATTATTTATTAGAATGTTATACAGTGAACTATAATTTCAATTTAGATGAAATGCTAAAAGTGACTATTATATTCATTTTCATAAGGATCAATATCAAATTATAGAAAATACATACAACAAAAACCCGATAAATATAAAGTAAATTAATTAAAATGGTTACTTGTTGCTACTTTGTTACTTTGCTCAAGCTTCAGAGATAAACATCATATCAACATGTATCGCGGACTTTTTTAAACATTATTTAAAGGACAATATTTTCGTAAAACATTATTTTTATGTATCTCATAAGGTTGAGTCGGCGCACGCCATGTATGCGTTAAGCAAGCTCATTTTGGGTGACGTTTGCTTATAACAACAAATAAACTTTGCAAACCGTTGCTTAGCAACGGTCGGTTGTTATTAACATGGCGGAATAAATTGCCTGTCAAATTAAAAAATATTTTAATATATTAGTATATATCGACAATATTACAAATATGAGAAAAAAAGTAACCTATGTTCATCCGAAGACCCTCAGGTATCTCTGTATGAGTATTTTATCACAATTGAATTAGCGGTTTGGTCCTGATTGCGTCACAGACAGACAGACAGACAGACAGACAGAGTTACTTTCGAATTTATAATATAGGTATGGATTAAAATGTCAATACTTCGTTAATATTTTTACTAAAATTCAAAAAAATTAAAAGAATTTGTTTGAATTTTAGCGGTTATCATAAGTCAGTAACATGCATTTTTAAGTTATTTCTGATCGAGTTAAATGAATAATTCTAGTTATTGTATTTTGTACTAGTGTCTACTGGTCCTTTGTAGAGCAAAGGTGTTTCTTTAGTTTTTTCATTTTTGCCTATTTTTTGATATGGTGCTTTAATAGGATCTGTAAAAGCCAAGTTCATCACTTCGTTTTGGTCTACTAAATCTATGAGAGGTGTTTTTTTTATCTTCAACCTGCACATAACAGGGTAGGCACAGGGAACCTAAGATTTTAGTGTTCCTATTAAAACACTTCAGCTCTTTACTTTCCGCTGAATTCAGCTTCACGCTGTATCCCGTACACAGCAGGGTAGGCAGAGGGAACCTAGTGTAATAAGACACTGCGTTCCCCATTTTCTGCCGAATTCTGTAGACATTGCGTGTTGAGTGGCAGAACTCAACGTCGCACTTTTCCCTCGACACCAAAGCGAAGAAATATACATTTAAGTAAATATTTCATCTCCTCGAGTGAGGATCGAACCCACAACCAGTCGGTTTTACTGTCACACTTTGTGCCATTGTGCTACGATTGGCTCAAAACTGTTATTGTTGTTAAATATTGTCCATTACCGCGGCCAGCTGTGAATTAATGCGATCAGTTCGTATAAATTGCGCATTGAAAGCATAAAGATCACATTCTTCCATTCTAAAAGCAGTAAATTTCAGTTTCTAGCTGTATAAAGTGCCAATATGGAATGTCTCGTTATCCTCTATTATATAGTCACGATATTTTGTAATTTTTCATTTCATCCTCGCTGTGTGGTCATTTTGTAGCGTATTATATTATTACTACCATCCATTGGCCATCGTGGTGTAGAGGGACAACAAATGACTGAAATGAATGAAAAAGTTATGGTTGCGGGTTTTATTCCCAGTCAGGGGAAAAAGTTATTTTAATGTCTCAAATTTTGGTAAGAATACGAGGGACGTAGAATTTCGCCACTCAACATAAATGCATTCGACAGTATAATGTATGGAAATCGTATAGAAAGCGAAGGGCGTACATATACATATATATATATTAACGAACAAAGAGAACTATAGACTCTTGATATTAAACTCTTTAATATTTTCATTTCCTTGCACTGGTAACGAGGCAAGCTCAGAAGAAAGAATTCAACAGTAAATGGTAAATAGAATTGTCTTAAAGGGGACGGAGTGTCTTAGTACTAGGTTCCCAAATTCTCTTTATCTATCTTACTACTTGTGGGATACAGCGTGAAAAAAAAAATCCAATCCGTATTTGGATTTTGGGTGGAAATAACGTTTTTAGGGTTGTCTAGAGCATTTATCTCGAAATTGCGTGGGTATATCAATCTGAAATTAATGTCAAATATTTTGATCCACGGTCCCTTGAAGCACAGAAATAATCAAGCGTTAACGCGATCAAAAAATAATCGTTTGTGTCATTTTTGTTGCATTCTATTATTAAACTTATTAAACTTACCGCACAATCAAAACCTATAGAGTATTTACTTCCCGTGAATCAGCAGTTATGAAATTTGACAAGAAGTGAAAACTTGCAGTACAAATAAAGGAGAAAGTCCAAAAAGTTAAAATTTATAAACATTTCATAGAAAACAGTAATTAGTAATTCATTTCATATAAAATTTATGCATATTTTTATAAATTGTACTATATTAGTACAATCTTGAAATTGATACGGAATCCTCGGTATAGGAATTCGATTTGCATTTTACCGATTTTTTTGTATTACTTTAACGTTTTTAATAAAAATTATATTTATATAAGGAGATATACGGTGTAAAACAAAGAAATTATTATTAAAAAACTATATAATACATTCAATTCAAAAACAATTCTATTATAATAATATATACGTATATTTAAATTTTTGCCAATCTGCCACTCGTTCAGAATATTCTTAGCAGTTTTCCACATGCTACATTTGAGGTGCACTACGTGGATGTATTTATGATGTCTATTATATATCCCAAATATGGAAAAATGTTTTAGTTCCGAAATGGAGTAGGCGATTCTATTCAACGTTAGAAAGTTTTAACTCATGGTTCATAATTTAATATTTCAAACGTGAAGTATACGTAAAAATAAACTTCCTCCATTTCTTTTTCTTTATATTATATGTTTTTTTTATTAGCTTCAAGTTGTATCCTGCAAATAGGAGGGTAGGCAGAGGGAACTTAGAGTTATGACACTCCATTTCCCACTTTCCGCCGAATTTTTCGAGGCATTGCGTGTTGAGTGGCGGAACAATTCTCCGGGGGTTTACCTGAGCGCCAAAAACAAATAAATAAATAAAAAATAAAAAAAAAATTACCCTAGTGGGGATTGAACCTACAACCGTCCCGTTATAGTCACACCCTTGTACCCCTTGTGCTTAAAACGGTCTGAAATTTTATCTTTGAAATAAATGTCTTTTTATCCGACTACAAAGGAATTATGTTTTTTTATTATTTTTTTTCATAAATTTTATTAATAACAATAGGTTATTAATAACAATACAAGACAGACAAATTATTTTTTTATCAAATATCGTTACATATCCTGTAATATCGAGCATGCACAATGAAATACAATAGAGACCAGTCGTAGCGCAGTGACTGTAAACGCGACTAGTTGTGGGTTCGATCTCCATATAAATATAAATATTTATTTCCATTTCTTCACTCGGGTGTCGCGGCAAATTGCGGCGGAATGCTTCCGGAATCCCGCGGATATTGAACAGAGTGTCTTAGTACTGGGTTCCCCCTGTCTACCCTGCTGTGTGCGGGATACAGCGTGAAGCTGATTTTAATTTGTTTTAAAGATATACAATATTTAAATACCAATTACTATTTATTAGTTGCAACTTTCCACCACTACATTGAAACACTGGCACGCCAGGTACCCCATCGTATTTTTCAACGAATGCCAACAAAAACCTTCATAGTTCGCGTTATTATATCAAGATTCTTAGCTCTTAGTCCACTCACCGTTACTGGAGACACACGGGCGGATGTACTGTTGAATTATTCATGAATTTCACGCTTTTTCCTACATCTGGTCCAGTCTTGCTTGAGGCATTTATATACTACATAATAAAATGTTTATGCAAATTTTTTTATGTATTAAAATTTGATGTTTTATAAAAGATTGAGGCTGTTGTACTACAATGGCACTGCCGACGGTCGTGGGTTCGATTCTCATTTGGGAGAATTAATTAATATTTTCATTTCATTTTAAGCAAGGCAAAGCGTGCCGTTGAGTTTCAGTTGTCAGTCTATCCGCAATGTCTCGAAAATTCGTCGGAAAGTGCGGAGTGTCTTCACACTAGGTTCCCTCTGCCTTACCCTGCTATATGCAGGATACAGCTTGAACCTGAAAAAAAGTGTTGATATTTTAACTTTTAGACCTTACATTTAATATATTCTTATAAAGTACCTATGTATAATACTATGTTGAAAACAGGCCGTTGAAGTTTTATTTGTAGAAGCCGTAGCCGACCTATGCACATACGTAGGTAGCGTAAATTGAAAAAAATATAAACTGTTATGATAACAAAACTTTCATATTTTTATTTTCTCGCTGTGTTAAGCAAAAACAAATGCCGTATTAAATAAAATTTTTTCTGTTATGAAACAAAAAAAAAATGGCGTTATCTCGCCCTTCACTATGCACTGTCTAAAAAGAATTGGCGGAGATAAGGGAACGGAATCTTCTGTCTTCTCTGTTATGCGGGAAAAAACGTGAAGTTCCTTTTTAAATATAACTTGTATGATAAACTTATAATTGCTAGGAATCTATACTTATAATAAATCTGTAGAAAAGTCGTTTCTGTACATTGAAAATATAAAAAAAAAAAATTGCCAGGGTGTTAAAGGATAATTAACAGAATCCATTTCCAACATTTTTGGAATTTTTGTCTGTTTGTCTGTTTGTCTGTTTGTCTGTTTATCTGTTTGTCTGTTTATGTGAACACGTATCACGTAAAAAGTACACAATAAATTTAAGCAACTTTTATACATAAAAATTACAAATAAATCAAAGTAACTTTTAGTGTTTATTTCATTGTAATCGCTTCACTCTATCAAACGATATAAGTATTTAAGTTTTCAAGAAGTTAATATTTGAGATAGTAAAAATCGGTACCAGTAACGCTATCTACTGACAAAAATAGTAGGTACTAACGAATCTTGATACGCGTAACGTACTTTTTTAATTTAAATAGTCAGTGCCACTAATATTTATATCTCTAATATAGACTATCCAATTCCATACAGCAATCATATCAGACTGAATATCGTACTATAAAGCTATTTAAACTTTCCCCTTAATCTATACTTATAATAAATCTGTAGAAAAGTCGTTTTTGTACATTGAAAATATAAAAAAACAAATTGCCAGGGTGTTAAAGGATAATTAACAGAATCCATTTCCAACATTTTTGGAATTTTAATCTGTTTGTCTGTTTGTCTGTTTATCTGTTTGTCTGTTTATGTGAACACGTATCACGTAAAAAGTACACAATAAATTTAAGCAACTTTTATACATAAAAATTACAAATAAATCAAAGTAGCTTTTAGTATTTATTTCCTTGTAATCGCTTCACTCTAAGTAAAAAATATAAGTATTTAAGTTTTCAAGAAGTTCATATTTGAGATAGTAAAAATCGACACAAATAACGCTATCTATTGACTAATAGTAGGTACTAACGAATCTTGATAACGCAAAAAACGTTCTGTGCAGTTAAACACTAATTACGACGGGAGGAATATTAATCATTTTAATACTAAAGAATATTAATCATTTTAATACTATAGATATAAGTATTTAAGTTTTCAAGAAGTTTATATTTGAGATAGTAAAAAATCGATGCAAGAACGCTATCTATTGACTAATAGTAGGTACTAACGAATCTTGATAACGCAAAAAACGTTCTGTGGAGTTAAACACTAATTATGACGGGAGGAATATCAATAATTTGAATACTTTAACACAACATCGTTTTCGGTTATATAATTTTATGTTAGGTGAAATTTAACATAAAAACAGCATTTTTAAACTGTCCTTAATTTTAAACCTAAATAGATGGCGCATTTAAATAAACGGCGCATCTAAATAGATGGCGCTTTGCATAAAAATAAAATATAGTTTGGAAAGGTTACTGCTACACTCTATCAAAAAATAATGTACTTAAAGTTTTAAAGATATTTATATTTGAAAAAAAAAAGAAACATACGCAATGATATCTATTGACTACATATGATAATGAATGTTGATAACACATAAAACATATTGTTGAGTTATTATTTGCTAAACGTTAATTACGTCGTGTAAGTGTAATCTATATTTATAATAAATTTAACATAAACATAGTAGTATTTTTCTAACAATGTTCGAATGATTACAGTTCAATTGTAAGTCCAATAGATGGCGAAAATTACCTTCGTTACAGTCTAGCTTAATTCGTAATTATTTAACACAGTGATAAAAAATGATGTAATATTCAAAGAAATGTTTTGAATAGGTTCTTCACTCCGTTCGTTCGTTTATGTTATTAATATTTTTTTAAAAAACGTATAAAAAAATAACTTATGGGAGCAAACTAAAAAAAAATCTCTCAAGAAAAAAATGCTCTGACACTGTTAATAAAAATATCCCGCAGTATTATTTGATAACTTACCAGCGACACGTAACGGCGTTGCACTATTGCACCTGTATGTTGCATGTATGTATGTGCCAAGGGTATTTTAGGGTACAAAAACACCTCAAAATCCTTTTAAGATAACTTTGTTGTTTGTCTGTCTGTCAAAAGTATTTTGTACAAGATTGCTTAAAGGTTAGATACCTCAATGTTCAAGTCTATATTCCCTTAGAGCACAAAAAAATCTATCTTCTAAATCATCGCAAACAAATGACGATAAACTATTATGCATCCCGTTGATACACAATTACGAAATTTGTTAAGAAGTTAAAACTTACGGCATGTAAAAAGGAAAATTCCAAAATTATTTTTCAAAAATTGACAACTTTTTGTATTTGTGTCACAGAAAAAAACTATTAGGTACAAATTTTAATCTGTACTTAATTTGATACAAAATGACAACTTTAATGAGTTATTCTTTTGTGTATCTCCATTCTTGAAACTGGTACGAAACTCTCGGGTCATGAGTACGACTTGAACTTGACCGAAAATATTGATTATTTCATAGATTATATAAAAATGCCTAATAACGTGCTTTCTATGTATATTCAGTATACCAATTATATATTTACTTAAAATATGTGATTAATTTAAAAACTGTACAGGAGCTAATGTAAGTTATTTTACAAAGAATATAGTGAATACTTATCTAAATAAATAAATTAATAATTAAGGCTGTTTGTAATATCTCTATTTCTTAAATGAATAATCATCTAATTCAAGCGCAAAGCCGCGGGCAGGCCGCTAGTTAATAATAAGACACAATATGTAAAATTAAGCCATCAGCAGGGTAGGCAGAGGGAACCTAGTGTTAAGATACTCCATTCCCCACTTTCCGCCAATTTCTGGAGGCATTGCGTGTTGAGTATATACATAGTTGTGTTTATAAATACTCGTATATCTATGTCAAGTAAATGTAACAAATGAAGGCGCTTTGAAATAAAATGGATTATGGAAAACACTTTTTATATAAACCACTATCATTTATGGTCAGTTACATTACAAATTGCTTAAAATATACATAAAATGTTACTTTGTTTATAATGTATACAATAATTATTTACTATTAATGATTTCCAAGTGTAGCTATGTTTTTTTTGGGTTCCTTAACTCAAAAGGAAAATACGAAACCCTTTATAGGAATACTTCGTCGTCCATCTGCCAAGAGCATTTGTCTCGAAAGGTGTCAAGCTGAAATTAATATAAAATATTCAAGTTCCATTTATGGTCCCTTGTAGCACTTAAAAATACACATATTGTTTTTCATATAAAATATCTACATATTACACCTATTATATAAATATCTATTTTTCAGAGTTTTTCCTTTATTTGTTCTCCCAATTTCAGTTAAATTTCATAATTGTACAGGTTTTCATTATTTTGCGAATTTCTTATAATTATATCTTTTGATAAGGTTGATTTAGAGGTTGATAACTAACCTTACTTGAAAAGTTGATACTATTTTCAGCTTCGTCTTTACGCTATCTTAAGAGGAGAAAAACGATCTTGGCAGACGGACATAAAAGCAGATATTCCATAAAGGTTTCCGTTTCATTTAAATACTGAAGACGTATAGTCATCTTTCGTCGTACTTTTTAACAATAAATTCACAACTGCTATGTACAATGAGACACTTTTTTAGTGTTATATACAATCGTTATCCTTTTTAATTCTATTATTTAACTATCTTCACGCTGTATCCCGCAAAGAGCAGGGTAGGCAGAGAGAACTTGAAAACCTAATGTAATGATACTCCATTCTCATTAAGACACTTCTGTTCTCCACTTTCTGCCGAATTATCGAGGCACAACCACCGCATTTACAGTAGCAACCTTGTGCCCCTGCGCCACGGCGGTATATTCTTTTATGATTCTTTTAAGTACACTTTAGTACAATGTAAACTATTTTTAAATAAAAATTGAAATTGAATAAAAAACTCACACCAATTTGAGCTCTTTTAATTACATGGAATATCTATAAAAGTATGTGAATTCACAATTGAATATTAAAGAACCGCTCCTCATAACTTTTCCGTGGGCGCTCATGTGAATAAAATATTCTATGTAAATAGAATGTAAGAAATATACATTCCTTATCCTTTTAAGCGTCTCAAGTAAACTGTAATTGTTATGTATTGTTATTGTTTGGGCGGCTGACTGTAAACGCGACGGTTTTGGGTTTGATTCTCCGAGTATGTTTTTTTATTTCCCTGCTCTGATACCGAAAACCGCTAGGTTTTAGTACAATTTTTCTTCTCTTCTCAAAATTGTTTTAGTAATTTTGACTGAAATGGATAGAGGGACACTTAAAAAGAATAATAGAAAGCAAAAATGATTTATTAGAATTTCTTCTCTGTCTGTCTGTCTATATGTCGCTAATCTCCGAAAGTACTGAACTGATTTACTTAAAAGTTTCACTAATTGCTTTGTTTTAACTCAACTATTAAAGTTTGTTTCGTCAAAATCGGTTCATTAAAAAAAAGTTATCGTCATTTGAATGAACTCAAGGCATTAGTTTGCCTGCGAATGTTATATAGCAATCGCGCTGATTAGATTATTGACTAAAGAATGACATTCGAAACGTCTTGGTTATATGACTGTTGATAAAAATATATATTTTTGAAGCACTCTTATATAATATTTTATACAATAAAGTAAACAAAATTGAATTGTTAGCCAATTGTACATTTAGCTTATAATATATGTAACTAATTTAAAAACTGTACAGGAGTTAATATGCAAGCATTATAGTTATTTTACAAAGAATATTATGAATCCTTACCCAAACCATTAATTTAACATTTAAGGCTGTTTCTGAAGCATTGAATTAAATTATTTACTGACATCAGCTCAATTAACAGAGTTTTAAAATTATGATGAGACATACATTACATAGGTAAAAAGAATGTAATGTTACAAAAATGTATACGTCTAATAAGTAATAAGCTTTATATACAGGGTGGAAGTGTCAGCACCACATTAAATGAAACCACAGTTTTAACTACTCTATAAAAGCCTAATATAATTCAGAAAAAAATAAATTCTCAAAAATGAAAAAGTAATTTTTTCAAACAAAATAAATAATAAAATTGACATTTTAAAACAAAACGCCATTTGTAAGGATGACGCACGCACACATAAACCTATCAAAGGAACACCGCCGCACACGCCTCGTTTCGAAATCGAGTCGTAGGTATTGGCGATAAAGTTCAAAGTTGTTTAACCTTTAGTATTATTTTTGTAGTAGTAAGTGTTTATGTTATTGGGATCTATACGTAATCGCGTCACACGAAATACAGGTATGGATAAAAATCGTGAAATGAAAAAAACATCCTACGTCCAAACTGTTGAGGCATCTTGATTAATTTCTTTAGGTATGGGTTTGATATATTTTACCCTATATGCTGTTTCCGTAAATGGAGCGCTGCCTCTTCCACCCTGTATACTTTATAAATATCAAATATCAACATTGGTCGTATTTTTTAATTCAAAAAATCTAAAATTCTTATAAAAATTACAATATTGTAGTAAAAAAATCATGTTAGAATATTACAGATTAAAGTAATAAAAATCATATTAAAGTCATTATAATTGTCAATCAATTCTGTTTATTAAATCAATAATCATGTAGTTTAAGCGGGCGAAGCCGCGGGCGGGCTGCTAGTTACAAATAGTTGTCATTATATTGTATAACTGCCTTTATTTTATATATTAAAAAAAAAAAGTATGTAAACAGTTTAATAAAAAATCATCATAAATCGTTTCACTATGCAGTATCTTTCCTAAGATCTTCTCTCTTAATGTTCAATACTTATAATAAAATCGTAACCGTTCGGTGTCTGTACATGGAAGATATATATGAAAAAAATATATTAGTTGAAATTAATAACGCAAGAGAACCAAAAACAATGATTTATAAACTTTTGATCTTTTGATCTGCTTGTCTGTGCGTTTGTTCACGTTAACTTCAGAAATAAACACAAAAACGGCTGCACAATCACTATTGCATTTTGGCCCTTTCCCTTATATTAAGGGTTTGTTTTATTCCCATCTGTTTATAAATAAAAAAGATATACATACCCATTTTAAAGAATATTGTTTGACAAAGTTGCTATAAAAAATAGTTTTTTTGAATTGAAAACTTTATTTTTCAATATATACGAGTATAGGTAGTCATTTTTAAAACAATATAATAATCATTGGAAAACGAAAGTAATTCATATTAGTAAATTAATAATACTAGTTAAAGCGGGCGAAGCCGCGAGCGGGTCGCTAGTCTTTAATAAACTTCCTTTTTTGTCACACTTAGACGTTACGTCTTGGTATGTCAGTATTTTAGTAATGTGGGCTGTCCACCGCGGTGCAGTGCATTGAATTCGTTGCATCATACAATGTTAAAGGCGACACTCTTTAACCGTTTTTCAATCAAGATTTTATTGCATCCTCCGAATGATATCTGAAGGTATCTTTTTATGGATTTTTATTGCGACATTTTTAAAACTTTGTCTTTTTTTTATTATGGAATTTTTACTTTATTTGTACAGGCATTTTAGGATTGTATTATTTTAAATTCTTTTAGTTTTAGTTTTGTTTTGTATACTTGTTTTCGTAATATGAAAAAAATATATTTATTATTTGTTAAGAGAAGCTACAAGGGGGCTACCGTCGTTACACAGCGGTACAATGTCTGACTTTAAACGCGACAGTTGTAGATTAAAGCTCCGCTGGTAAGAACACAAAGCGCAGCGTTGAGTTCCGCCACTCAACATTGCATGTTTTCCGTGAGTTTCCTTGCTGTGCGAGAAAAAGCGTGAAGCTTTTTTTCTAATCAAAGCTAATGTAATAAGTCACTTATTAGACACACGGACACCACCTCTACTCATCTCCTATAGCATATGAATATAAATCATATGAAATAATAAAAAAAAAACATTTATCAATTATGTATCTATATTAGAAACCGTATCATCGTAGCAGAAATGCGTTATATTTTTTTACATAGTACAATTTACTTTCCTAGCGTTTAATAGAGAACAATACGTGGATCATAGCGTTGAAAGTTTCTTATTGATTGTGCCGATTGTATGTATATTTCTATAAAAAACAAAAAACATTAGCATATTGTGTGTATTAAATACGAGAGGCATATATAATTTTCACGTTTCAAGTTTCACGACATATTAGGCTGAACGTCTTTTCGTTTACAATAAATACTTTAATAAACAGAAATATGGGTTCGATTCCGGTTTCTTTACACTACATTTTCATCTACCTACCATGCTGCATGCAAGATACAGCGTGAGGCCAAAAAAATAATGTATAATTTAAAAATTAAAGTTTCATCCAATACAATAAATCTGTTATTATACAGAAATTTCGCAATGATATTACTTTTTAATTTATCAACTGATTCAAATAAAACAAACACAAAATGTTAAGGTACGTTGCCAAAATATATTAGTGAAAATTCCATTAAAATCGGTTAAGCCGTTTCTTCGATTAGCGGGAACATGCACAAACCGACAAACAGACAAAAAGACAAATAAAGAAAAAGTTTAAAAGTCTTTATTTTTTCTACTATATTGTAAAATTCCTCTTATAAGATTTTTTCCCATATATCTTCCATGTACAGACGCCGATCTGTTACGATCTTATAATAGGTACTGTTTTTCATCTTTTAAATAACAGTCAATTTATAGAGATTATAATTTGTTATACTAAATAATATGTGAGTAATTCTTTGGTCTATTTTAGTTAATTATATTTTTATATATTGTTAGGGTTGTGGGTTCGACTGTCAATCGGGGTAACTGTAATAACAAGATACGCAATGACTCGAAAATTGTGTGGTGCGTGGGAAACAGAGTATCTCACTCTAGGTTAATAAGTCTCACTCTGACTTTCCAGACAGAATAGGGATACAGCGTGAAGATTTTAAAAAATAGTTAACCGGGTGGTAGTTGCAAAATGAAAACATATGTTACTAGGCCTTATCTGTCAATTACAAAAAAAAGGTTTTAGTATAGAAGAAATTCAATTTTATATTATGACAGTGTTCTTTGATTAAAACCACTAACCTTAAACTAACGATGTGGTTTTTTGTAACATTAGTACCGACATGAAGCTTCTATAATACTAAGTTTTATAGAAAATATGTTTGATATGTTTTCATTGTAAATTTAGGATAATCTGAAACTGGAAACAGTTGATTTAAAAAGAAAAAGAGAATCTCGTTGAGTTTTTTTGAGTCGGTTCTTCTCGTTCTGAGGCTGAGTAACTTTAGTGAAGCGGCGGTAAATTAATTGACGTTCAAGAAATTAAACTTGTAATTAATTATTAAGAATATATTTTTTTTACTTTGACTTAAAATGAAATGAAAGACATTTTTAGTCAATTTGATTAAATTTTGGATAAACATAATTTACTTATGAATTCTATTGGAGTAACTCAAGCAAAAAAAATACGTAAATCGACGAAATCGGACGTATGGGGCTTCGTCGGTACGTGTCATAACTTATCGAAATTATACACATTTCTATTACTGCCAAACTTATTACTGATGGCACATCTAAGTTCGGAACTATTGACAAACTTGGGTTTCACACAATTTGTCAACCAACCGCGGCCTCACAGGCCCCGCCGCGGTATTCAAAGGTTAATAAAAAGATATTAATGAAAAATAAACTAAAAACAAAGTGTTTACTTCACATAATGGACATAGTAAAAACTGTGACAGGTGTCGTCCTATCATGCCATTATAAATAATTAAAATATTCAACATCCGGTTATATAGTTGTAGTTATATTCTAGTATCTGGTTGTTAGGTACTCTATAATATTAGGTACTTTATATAATGCCAATTGAAACATGCTGTCGATTAAGGAATTAATTTTACATTTTACATTGGTACTATTTGGATTGCATTTATTTTTAAACTAACATGTTGTAAGTTCAATCACAGAAATATATAATTATTAAAATTATTTTCATTCCTTCCGATAATTAATTTAGTTTCACGCTGTATTCCTAGGGGAATAGTCAGAGAGAAAGGAGCACCAAACGTTCTTTCGCCTTGTCCTATTTCGATTTGACAGTAAAAGTCAAATAATTTTATTTAAAATAAGAAGTTACATGCTTCATTTTTTGAACGTCAAATAATTTACCAACAGTTCACTAAAATGAATGCCTCAGATCTGAGAAGAACCGGCGCAAGAAACTCAGCGGGGCTTATTTTTTTAAAATCAATTATACAAAATCACATTTCAACGTTTCTGACAATGATACTTTGAAATAGACTGGACCGAGCATTTCATTCCCAAGGCGTGTTATCATTTATATAATCATTAATTTGGTAATAACCTTTAACACACAAACGTCTTTTCACAACTCTTTTAAATTGTGATATAGAACATTCTCGGATGTTTTCTGGGATCCTATTATAAAAGCGTACACATTGTCCCATAAAAGAATTACAGGTGCAATAAGTTTACTCCTATTTCTAGTATTGATATTATGTATATCACCAATTTTGGCAAAATCTTTAATATTTTTCTTAATATACATAACATTTTCAAAAATGTATTGAGATGAAACTGTCAAAATATTTATTTCTTTAAATTTTTGCCTTAACGATTCTTTAGGGCCTAAAGTCAAAGTAAGTCAAATTGATGTCCCCGATACTTATATATTTATTTTCATTTTCTCGCTCTGGTAGATAATTTGCGGCGTTAAATTCCGCCACGCAACATGCAATGCCTTGAAATTCCTCGGAAAATGAAGAAGCGATTAAATTAATATTAGGTTCCCTTTGTGTACCCTGATAGTTGCGGGATATTTCAACGCCAACCTGAAAAAAAAAATAGGTTTATCAGACGTAAAGTGCATAAAGTGACTCTAACATGCATAGTAAATTAACATATATCGATATTTGAAGCTACACCACATTGAACTAAATCTGCATAATTATTATCTACCATTTTATATTACCAAGTTTTGCATTTATATTTTTAATGTATTGTAAGAAAAAATATTATTTATCACTAAATTAAGCAACTAACGTACAAAAGAGTCGGTCAAGTGCGAATCGCTCTCTACCGAGTGTTCCGTATCAATTTCATAAATGTGGATAAATTTAAATTTGCGGGCACATATGCATGGATTTTGTAATAATATAATTAAAGAAAAGAATAGAAACCTGTAAATAATAGTTTTTCGGATTTTTTTTGTTTTTATTCTAAATTTTCATTTATTGCCAAATTTCATAATTGAAGGTGCACGGGAAATACTGTATCCATTGAATACGAATTTTATATCAAATGCAGCTAAAATTATACATAAGTACTCATATCTTTTATGACGATATTTTATATTTTTTTACCTTTCCGGTTCGCGTGGAATGCTCCATATATATTAAGACTACACACTACAGACACGTGGTCCGTATCAACTAATTAAACTAGGCTTTAAACTAGATATAATTATCTCAAAATATTTAATTACTAAGAGAGTCAGTCAGATATTTAGATTGACTTTTACTACATCATTTATTTAATGTTTTTTTTAATACCTATTACAATTGTACTATTTTGTAAAAAAAAACAAAAAATCAAAAAAACCTCAGCTTGACTCCATCCCTTAGGATAAATGGTCTTGACAGACGGATAAGAAAGCGTTAGAGAGATTTCTGTTTTTTTTTGAGTAACGGAACCCTAAAAAAACGATAGTTTAGACATATGCTAAAAACATATGATATTTGCATGCACTCAAGGTATTGAATAGAATGACCTTTGGCTCTTTTATCTATTTTTATAGTATTAGCAATAAAAAAATAATTATCTACGGTTAATTACAATACGAATATTCGAACATTTCCGGTGGCAGTTCCAATATTTGACTTACTTGCTGGTCAAGTAAATCTAATTGTTAAGAAATATATTTTAGAACATATACAAAAAAATTACAAGAATGTAATTGTAACGTAACGGTTGTAGGTTCGATCCCCGTTCGATCGGGGAATTAATTATTATTTATTAATATTTTTGTGTTGTTTGTGTGTTGAGGCCGGTCGTGGCGCAGGGGCAGGTGTGACTGTAAAACCGACTAATTGTGGGTTCGATCCCCACTCGAGGAGATGAAATATTTACTTAAATTTATATTTCCATTTCTTCGCTCTGGTGTCGAGGATAAGCGCGGCGTTGAGTTCCTCCCCTCCCCTCTGCCTACCCTGCTATGTGCGGGATACAGCGTGAAGTTGATTTTTTTTTTTTTAATATTTTTTTTTCTTCGCTTTGGCAACAAGGCAAAAGTCCAACATTGATTTCCGCCACTCAACACGCAATGTTTCGAAAATTCAGCAAAAAATGAGGAACGGAGTGTATATAGTAGGGAACCTAGTGTTTTTTTTTTATTATAATTTTAACCAAGCACTACAGACACGTGGTCCGTATTTTTTTTTAACTTTTTCATTATTATCAGCTAATCATCAATTTTATATTTATCTGCTGCTTAAATAAGACTTATAACTAGACATAATTATCTAAATATTTAATTCCTAAGAAAGTCCAGGTATTTTTAGATTGCCTTTTTTTTTTTGTAAATATTTCACTTATTAAAAAAAAAGATAATAATAAGTGAACCTAGTGTTAAGACACTAGGCCTACCCAGCTGGATGCAGAATACAACGTGAAGCTGATTTCCAAAAATAATACGTAACGCCCTCGCACTTGCGCCTGTTAAATATAGTCAGTTTATTTAATTTCTTAGTGTGGAATAACACTTAAAAAAATATTTGAATATCTATATATCTGAGGCCGGTCGTGGCGCAGCGGCAGGAGGTGTGACTGCAAACTAACTGGTTGTGGGTTCGATCCCCACTCGAGGAGATCAACTATTTACTTAAATTTATATTTCCATTTTTTCGCTCTGGTGTCGAGGTTAAGCGCGGCGTTGAGTTCTGCCACTCAATTCTGCAGAAAGTGGGGAACGGAGTGTCTTAACACTAGGTTCCTTCTGCCTACCCTGCCGTGTGCGGGATACAGCGTGAAGCTAAAAAAAAAAAAATATATGAGGCCGTCGTAGCACAGTGGGAAAGCGTCTGACTGTAAGTGCGATGGCTCTAAATTCAATCCCGATTCGGGGGAATGATTGTATTTATTTTTGCGTGCTCCGGTAGACACAGCGACGGTATGGACTATGCTACTCAACACGCCAAAAGTCTCCAAAGGCTATTTATTCATATTTGCTTCTATCTTTGATAATTTACCTATTTTAGCTGAAATAAAACGTAACACTAAGTTAATTGTAGTAGCTAACTTTTACAACAAATTAATTTGATAAGTTCATGAATATGATATAAATATATAATACTAGAGGGCGCGCGCGGCTTTGCCCGCTTATTAGGAGTGAGTTCTAAAAAAACCACGAAACACGTGTTCAATAAAATATATTTAACAGTCTGAATTTATTTTTTTATAAAAATCGGTGGCAATTTAAAGATTTTTCCATATAAACTTTCAACCCCTTATTTGAACCCTTAGGGGATGAATTCTTGAAAACCATGAAACACGTGTTCAATGAAATATTTTTAAGAGTCTGAATTTCAAATTTTATAAAAATCGGCACAGGTTAAAAAAAAAATCATACAAACTTTCAACCCCTATTTCATCCCTTTAGGGTTCAAATTTTTCAAATTCCCTTCTTAGTGGATGTCCAGAATATGAAAATAAACATCTGCCCAAATTTCACGTTTCTACCATCAGCGGTTACGGCTCTGCGTGCGTCTTACCTCAGTCAGTCAGCACAATTCCTTTTATATATATAGATTATACTAGTACTTATAAAGGTGGAAAAGTAGCTTTAACGGGGAAAGGCCCCGTAAAACAGAGTTGACGCAGGGAACCTAGTGCTAAGACACTCAAATCTACGCACCGTCAAAATTTCGATTCCTTGCGTGTTGAGTGGCGAAAGTCAACGCCGCGCTTTGTCTTATAACCGGACAGCTAAGAAATGAAACAATAAAACTTATCCTATCAAGAATCGAACCCACAACCGTCTTGTTTAAATATATATTATTATTTAGATAATGATAATAATTTAAGTCACTCTTTTGTTCATTACTTATAGCTTTACGACTGTTTCAGTAAAGAACGCGTCGCTGTGGCACCGACAGTGCGTCAATATAGTTTGGTGAGTTTAATTAATTTTATTTTCCCATCATATATTCGCATAAGCCAGTCGTGGTGCAGGGTCAAGCGTGTGACTGTAACGAAATGAAATGAAATAATCATACTTTCGTTACTTAGCTCTAATGTCGAGGCGAAGCGCGGCGTTGAGTTCCACCAATCAAAACGCAACGTTTCCAAGCTCCAAGCGGGAATAGAATCCACAACTGTTATAGTCAGTTGCAGTGCCGCTACGCCACCTAGACCTCATACAAGCTTATTTCTGATCGATTATAGAAACTTAAAGTCTTAAAGGAACTTAAAATTAGTATATTACGCACCTAGGGAGAAAAGTAAGACATTCTTACCCGAGAAATACCCGCAATTGCGGGTGGCTGTGTCCTACATTTCACCTGTGGTGCATTTTGTCCCTCGTACCAGGGAACCTCGTAAAAGCATAGTTGTCATCAAAATGGGGCAAAAAAAAAAATTTATTATACCCCTAAAAATATTCCTTAAGATGTAATAGAAGTCGATGTCATAGCTATCTTGGGCATTCACTCTGAATAAATAAAACAAAATACAGTTTCATATTGTCTTCTTTTTGACAAGTAAAATTAAAAATGTCGATTATTACCTTTTTTTTTAGCTTCACGCTGTATCGTACACATAGCAGGATAGGCAGAAGGAGCCTAGGAAGCTATTGTTAAGACACTTCGTTGCAATTAAGAAACTTCAGTTCCCCACTTTTCATCTAATTCTGGAAGCATTGCGTGTTTAGTGGCGGAACTGAACGCCGCACTTTGTCGCGTTGCCAGAGCGAGGAATTGAAAATATTAAATATTTAATTTTCTCGAGTGGGAATCGAACCCACAACCTGTCGCGTTAACAGTCGCACGCGTGTGCCCCGATATCACGATTGGCCTCATAATCAAAATTTTCTTCTTATACCGATATTAATAAGGCGGTCACAACGCAGAGAGACGACGTCTTACTGTAATCGAGATCGTATTGGATTCGATTATATAATACCTACAACGCGATATTGATAATTTTAATTCAAACAATATGAAGTTTTAAATTTTAATCACAAAAAGTTAAAAATTTTCACTTCTATCATATTAATTTCTATCATATTTTTAAAACTTTAATATAAGTAAGTATATTAAAGCGTCAACCGTGTACAGTAATATATGTTCCTGTCACTGATAAATTAATAATAAACTCCATTTTAATTCCATTTATTTGAGCATATATGAAGATAAATTAATTATAAAATACGACCTCACGTCGCTTAAGCACTGTTTCCATCATCAGTTTAATACTTTAAGTAAAAAAAAACAGCTAGTGTCGTATTATTTTTCAATTAATAAACAATATGTATAAGATAATCATCTGTTTATAAAGCAGGTGGCAATCTGTTATAATTTTAATGGATAACCGTCTTGAAATAACTTCTAGTTGTAATTTAATAAAGAATTTAATTATTTATTAAGAAAACGTATAAAAATTTGTACGTACCGGAATTTGAATCCGCTCCTCTTTGACGGTTTCTAAGAGGCCGTCCAAGAGGCGCATGTTCAAATCAATTTTTTCTTTCCTAAGTATAGAATAACACTTTAAAAATGTTTAAATTATTTAAATACTAGCGGCCCGCCCACGGCTTCGCCCGCTTAAAATACACGATTATTGATTTAATAAACAGAATTGATTGACAACTATAATGACTTCTAATATGATTTAGTGAGTCAACCATAAAAGATAGACATATGCTGTCGTGGGATATTTTTTTATAATTTTATGTAGAATATTTCCGTCATACATGGTTTCGCTGTAGCTTTAACCATTAAGGCTGCACACGCGACCGAAGTTTAAAAAATCAAGTAACTTCTCCCGTTTTCCCAACATTTCCTTTCACTGCTCTACTCCTACTGATTGTAGCGTGATAAAAAGTATACTATGACCTGCCCAGGAGTATGAAGAATAACTGTACCCAGTTTCGTTAAAATCCGTCAAGTAGTTTTTGTTTCTATAAAGAATATATAGATAGACAGGCAGACAGACAGACAGACAAAAATTTTACTGATTGCATTTTTGGCATCAGTATCGATCACTATTCACCCCCTGATATTTATTTTGAAAATATATTTCATGTACAGAATTGACCTCTCTACAGATTTATTATAAGTATAGATTTATATTTGTTTAAATTAAAATAGGCATACAAATCGCACATTAAAATTGAGGTCATGGTGGTGCAGTTGTGGGTTCGATTACTACTTGTGGCAATGTATTATTTCCTTTTCCTCGTAAGGCAAAGCACGGTGTTGAATTCCGCCACTCAACATGGAATATCTTGAGTTTGACTAAAAATATTATAGGTTTTTTATTTAAATGAGGAAACCTATACTCGATTCATTATGGCATGACAAAAAATGTAAGCAAAAAAATTTTGTTTCTCAAACTTTATTGTACTTTTTTATTTATATTTAAATTATTAAACGTGGAGTTTTCTATATATAGCATTATTGCTTGTTGTGCTTGAATGTTATATATAAAATATCTTTGTATAAAATAAGAATAGCAAAAAATAAAATGAAAATGTACAAGTTTTACTAAAAGTTACTTAACTTAATAGTTAAGTCTTAATAGATATAATAAGATTTATTATCCTAATGGATAATAAATCTTAATATATCTATTATTCAATTATTTATCAGAATTTGGAGGATTCTGAGGAACTGTCACCAACATTAATGACTGAGGAACGGTCAACCACATTATCTATTAAATTAATTTTATTTTTCATCTTTTGCTCTTCTTTTATCACATGGTGACTACAGCTTTACCAAGCTTCTACTGTTGTATTTTTTATTAGAACAATAATGTTCTAATATAAATATTAATTACGAGATATAATTTATTTTTATAGTACTAAAATGTGTCTGAAGTTTGAGAAGAAGTTGACTTTTAGGTGTTTTACATGTACATGACATATTTAAAAAATATTATTGAAAATAAAAAAAACCGAGTGCATACCAATATTTTTAAATTTTAAGTTAAAATATTCTCGGCTTTAAATATGAAAACAATCTTTATTTTTATTATTGTTGTTTTACTTACTACTTTTCGTTTTCGTTTATTTTAACTTAACTTCTTTTTATTTACTATATATAGAGAGTGCAATTTTATAAAATTTGAAAATATAAATATTTAAATTATATTTCGCTAATAATAAGATATTTTAAAAAAAAATTTTTCGACAATAATAAGAATTTTGTAAAAAAAAATTCTCCCCGCTTTACTGGTATTCTATTTCAATTATAAGATAATATTATAATAAATTTTATGGCTACTTATAGTGTTATTAGCGAATTAATACTTAAAATATATATTTTTTAATTAATATAATAACTCCATCAAACCTGTAATGGAAAAGAACCTTTTTTTGACATGTTTACCTTTTATGTCATGCCTTCGTGAATCGAGTATAGTGTTAATACACTCCATTCCCCATGTTTAGATTTTAAAATGGAATGTCCCGTTTTTTTCCAGTACCTCTATGAATATCCAGAAGTCCTTTATAACTGCTTCTATAATATTTTCCATGAAACCATCCATATATCGAATTTTTTTTTTCTAACACAATTTTATGTCTAATGTGTCTAATTAAAAAAGAATAATAAATGATAATTAAATGTAGAGTTTATTATAAATGTGGACGGCAGGCAGAGACTCGGCAACGGTCAAGAAGGGTCGCCAATATGGACATCAAGAACACCGAGTACACCGCCGGCAGGTGTAGCCAGCGTAAAATAAAAAGAAATAATTATTAGCTAAGTTGTTTAGTAACTAACTTAATAATTGATTGAAGAAATTGTTTAAATATACGTTTGTAATCTCATTATTTACTTAGTCGGTGGCAAGTGGAACGTTAGCTGTTTATTTTTCAATTGTTAACTGAATTGCAGTGGAAAATAAAGTTTTCAGGATTTTAGAAGGTCTGATAAGGGCAACACTTTGTTTATTACAAAGTTAATACAAAAAGATTCGGTCGGTTGAGTTCGGCCACGCCGCGCCGTGTCATTGTGAAGAAATGAAAATATTAAAAAAAAATCACGCTGCTAATTTTCAGCTTCACGATGTATCCCGCACACAGCAGGGAAGGCAGAAGGGAACCTAGTGTTAAGACACTTCGTTCAGTACATGAGAGCTTGGTTAAGTTCTGATTATGGGATCCGGTTAAAGTCGGTTTTTATGTTAAAAAATATTTAATTATGAAAAAAATAACGATTGCGTATACTATCAACAACTCAAAACAGCATAACGGAACACCGAAATGTGGAACTGTTAAGTGTCAATGTTAATCTATCGATGTCTCTGTCGGTCGATAGATGTAAAACGTATATATGTATTTTAATTTTTTTTTTATACGCAAAGACAATTTTAACTGGATCTTTTTTTCCCGACTGCTAAGGAAGGGTTATGTTTTTCGCGCGTATCTTGTATGTATGTAATATTCTTTATTACCTCATATCTCCACAATCTCTCAACGGATTTACACAATTGAGATATCGTTAGACTCGTATTAGCAGCCCAAGTGTTCTTAGATAGGTGACGTTAAAAAAAAACAATATGGCAGCTGTGGGATCCCATTGGACTTAGTGAAAAAAAAATCCTTTCGAATACCACAATATAGGTATCAAACTCTAGAGCTTAATACGAGGATTTCAAAAAGGTTTCATGATTATCATTACTATAATAATTTCTAACAAAAACGTGAAAAATAAAAAAAATATTTATAAAAACAAATGCATTTTCTTACTGTGAAACTTAATTTTTTTTTACCGTACAACCTCCTTCCTTTCTTCTCTGTACAACATGGAGAAGTGATAGGTGCTCAACTGTCACGCTCGGAACGCCATAATCAATGAACCATAATATAGATGTATTTGATATTTTTTGAATTTGAATCATTCAATTAATATTGAAAGTATTCAGATAGTGACTCTTGCGTTGTGGCCTATCGAGATAGTGACACTGAAGTGCTGTGCTGTGCCACCGTTTATGGTGCCTGGTGATTAGTTAAAAATATATCTTTATATTGTGCAGGTCACTTCTCAAGTGCTGCCTAAAACTCATTTCTACGTAAATAATAAATTTTATAGCAATGACAGTAATTAAAATATCTAAAATATTGCGGCTAAACTATCTTAAAATCTTGTTGGTAAAGTAAAACAAAAGCTCTGGACTAATTGAGAGTAAGTTTGGGTTGATTCACGTTGGTACGTATCCCCGTACAAAAGTGGTCATTCTCCTTTGCAACATACTCTAAACATCTTCTTTACCTACTATATAATGCATTAGAAATTTTTAAAATTAATAAAATATACATTACATACACTACCATATGTCGGACAATATACATTTCATATAAAATGACGTTGCTATGGCAACGCGTTTTTTACGCGTCAACGGCGTCAACTTATAGTAAAAATTTAAATCACTGACTATTCATTTGACAAAAAATATAACATCATGTGGTTAGCGGTTGTATGAATATAATCAATATGTATAGATATTGATACTTTGTACATAGTTAAATAGAATATAATTATCTATGAGCTGTTTCGTCACGGTAGGTAGTTCGTGGGCGCAACGTCCAAAAGGGGGTGGCTTTCCACTACGTTGAATGCCGATAATGGATGGCTCTATTTCTTATGTTTTTATATGTAAATAGAGCTCTTCTAATGGTATATTATTTCTTTCTGCACTTGCCATTTACTTTACAAATATACATAAATGGTTCTAACATGATTGTGTGATAGAAAACTTTTTTCATGGCCCAACTGTGATAGAACTCAAACACACACTGTATTCTGTTATAGTAGTCAGCTAGATAAAAAGTTCATTTCTTTTAAATGTTATTTGAACTAGTAACTACCCTGTTTAGTCAGGCACATGCAAATTAAATGCATGCATACCATTGAAATTAATATTTATGAAAACAATTAAAACACGATAAACATTTAAAACGTTGTATGTAAATAAAAAGAACAAAGAAATAATTATATACATGAAAATGCTTTATAAAGACAGCTCGGCGTGAATAATATTATATCATTTTGATAGTATTACGAACAAATAAAAGCCATAAGAATTTCTAATTGTTCTCTTTTAATACATATGACATGATAGTTTTAAATATATATATTTTTTACTAAACTTTTTTTTATCATTTCACATTGTTTTTGTTTGTTTGATTTGTATATTTTTGTATCGACAAATTAATTTTTTTGATTCGTGTTCGTTCAATATTGCTCTAGACCAGTGTTTCCCAATGTGGGGCCCGCGCCCCACAGGGGGGCATTTTGATATTTAAGGGGGGTTATTTAAAAATGAACTCGAAACAATTTTAACCTTCAAATGCTTCAAATTTTACAAAAAAGGCAAAATCTTAAATAAGTGTCCGTCAAAACTGTTGTAATAGTTCTTTGATTTAATATTCTTATATATTGTATAGATATAATTGATAAGTATTTAATTTCATTTTTATAATAGGAGGGCATTAAAAAATTTTGAAAGGTTAAGGTGGGGTATGGCACAAAAAAGATTGGGAAACACTGCTCTAGACAAAACTCTGTCCTCGGTTTTTTTTATGCAGTCGCGTTTGTTTTTCCTAATAATTTGAAATACCATATTCAGCGTGTAGACAGATACTATCTATATAGGATTACGACACTCCGTTCTCCACTTTCTTTCATTTCTTTATGTTTAATCGCACGCCGTGGTCGGAATATGAAATCTACTCAAAGTATTGTTAGCGTACTCGTGTAAAAGAGGGTAGATTTAGGTGGAAAATAACTATAAAAGCAGTGGAATTGTGTCAATCGGGGGCACTCGCTTGTAAGTGACGGCCCCTGTTGGAAGGAAACTAGTGTGAAGTATTGTTAGTAGGTGATACATATCACTTATTGCAATTACATAGTATCTCTTTCAAAATAGTTTAGAATCATTTAGACGGTGTGTGTCTTTAACGTGTTTCTTTAAAAAC
>JAATLQ010023575.1:0-15590 GCA_013421005.1 Heliconius erato x Heliconius himera | reverse complement strand
CCCAAGTGGCAAATCTGGTTGGAAGATTGCAGCATAACTTGTGTCATATTTCGCTACTAGGAGGTCAAGACTTAGAACTTTTATCAGACATGGACCCTGACAGTTTAGCTGATATTGTAACTGACAGAGATAACAGAATAATACTTGAACATATTAAGGAAGCTTCTGGAAGGTAATATTTATTGTTTTTATATTTATATCGCTTTTTATATCCACAATAAGATTGATTCACACTACAGAACCACTCTTAATAAGCTTTTGATTTTGTACAAACAATATGCATAGTCTTCCATTTTTTTTGGTCTTTGTCATATTTATATATTGATACCAATACCAAACCTTTCAAAGAATAATTTATTAAAATGAAATTATTATTTTCCCAACTCATATCTATATTGAAGACTATATAATACACTTTTATTGTGCTTACTTAGTTACTGGTCAGTTGTGTACCTGTAGTTTTATACCATATTTTTTTAGAATAAAGAATATTACTTAAATAATAATAAAATAATATTAAATGACACTTATTTATTACTTTCCATCAGTGGAAATTGTTAAATTTTGATAATGGTAATTATTGTATCTTCATCCAAAAGAATAACTGTGGCAGCTAATTCTTGATTAAATGTAAACTAATATTTCATAAAGAAAGATGAAAAACAACTAGCAATATATAAAAGCATAATTGAATTTGCTCACTCTGGTAATGCAGACAAAAGGCGATATTGAGTTCAGCTACTCAAGAACACAATGTCTCAAAAAATAAGCAAAAAATTGGACAGGATAGGATTCTTACCCTACTATAGGTAGGATATGTATATATTATCTTCATTCATTTATAAGACAATGACAAAGAGTAAGGAAATATAAATAATTCAGTCTATATGTATTGACATTATATATTGACAATATATATATTGAAAACTAACTCTAATAGAAACATCACAATATATTGTTTTAATTACATATTTCAGAATATTACTAGAGAAGCGTCAAGCGCAAGATGCTATGGAACTACTCAAATTATATCATCAAAGTGTTGCAAATGGAAATGAAGATGTTTCCCCTCCAAGCCAAGAGAGAGTTTAAAGTAAAAACCAAAACCTATTGCATCCTAACTTAAACCTCAATCATTTATTTATGGGGATGGTACATCTCAAAAGTTTACAAAAAATGCTGAATTGTTTTTTATAAAAAAATATTTATAATTTATTTAAAATATTCTTCATAATCATTCCAACATCATTTTAAATTATAGGAATAATAAATATTACTGATTACTACTGACCTACATCTTATCCCATATGGGTTAAATTAATTAAACAATTACATATTCTATTTGTAAATAAACATCATGAAATTTAAACAAAAGTGCTGAGTTGTTTTATAAATCATTTATTCAAAATATTTTTTAAATTTAAATTCCAACAGTGTTTTAAATTATAAGAATATTTAACATTCATAGAAATATACTATAAAGACACCAATTGAAAGAGGCCTTTTGTAAGGAAATACTGGATTTGTATATTGTTTAATTTATTATTAATTATATTAAATGAACATAAAATGTGTATAGTATTACAATTGATATGCTTATCCAGGTAGATTTACATATGTTTGTAATATTTCATTTTAATAGAATGAATTAGTCATTTATAAAGGAAGTGGTGACACAGAGTGTGACTGTAAACATGATGTTTACGGGTTCAATTTCCACTTAAGAGAATGAATAATTTCATACTCGGAAAGTGTGGAGTTAGGTTCCTTCTGCCTACCCTGCTACATATGGGATACAGCGTGAAGCTAAAATAAATAAATTAAATATTACTAATTATTTAAGGTTGCCAGGTAAATGTAGTTTTGGTGAATACCATACAATGCCCGTAAGATAAGCAACTAACTAACTGTTGGATATAGTTATTAGTAAAGTGTAAGAATCTAATCTTATGAATATGAGCTAAAATTAATAAATAATAATAAAGTCTAATAAATAGAATTAGTATACCATTAGATTAAATACATAATTTTCTCAAGTGTTATTTGAAAATTTTGTAGATTGCTTTTCTTAATTAAAAATATATCTGTATACAGTGCACCATCGAAAATAAAACTCTTTTGTTTTTTTTTTTTCAGAATAATTCTCAAATATATAGAAATAGTTTTATGTATTGCATAATATGATGCTTTAACTGTTTTAATAGGTTTTTATTATGGTATGCTAAGAATTTAAATATAAAAACTAATAAAATCATGTAAGAATTGATATATTATATTTAATGTATAATGTAATGTATGGGACAATAGATTGCTAGAAACTAAGCCTTGCTACTCGATATTATGATTTTTAGTTAATTTTACTTATTTGTAAACTTTTGAGAGACAAAAATTGCTACAAGGTTGATACTCAACATCAATTTAAAAGACTGATAGTTGGTAATCTTATTTTTTTTATATAGTTTTATCCCTAGAATAAGAATAATTCATTTAATTCCAAATTTGCTCAACATTTACAAATATTACATAAGTTTACCTAATTTTAACTCCACTGCCGTGAATACAATTAACCAGTCTCCCAATGCTCATTGTAGTTTAGTGTGGAATAGGAATTGCTATGAATGGAGTTATGTGATAAAATAATACTATTTAAGATATTGTTTTTAAATACATAACACAATTTTGTTGCACCTCTGCTTTTAGTAAAATTTAATAAATATCTTTGCAACTATGAAATTATTGGATTTCCAATATTATTACATGCATCATAAAACAATGCACTTTATAAATGAATAATGCACTGCAAAATTCTATTGTGTCAATGATACTCTATAAAAATTTGCATAATTATGTCCATTTTCTGCACATTAAAATAATTGATATAAATTTAGTGTAAGCATATTAATGTAACACTTATTCAATATTGTTTATTGTATGTAGTTATATTTGTGTTAGGTAATTTTAGTATAATTGTTTCTACATAATGCTATAAATATTAATTTTAAATAAAATATAGTCAACCTCAAACACCAAATATTACTGATATCTTATAATGTATAAGTTAAATTAATTAAATAATGAAGTATTCTATTTGTAACAAACATTATAATCACTTTTCTACTGGCTGATATTGAAAAATAATTTTGGTGCATATAGTTGTAGACAAAATACATAAAGGCTGTACACATAGTCAAATAGTAAACCCAAATGTAAAACAATTCCACGCTTGAGTCTAAATATGGAATTGAAATTTATGGTTCCATTACTTCCTGTGTTACTGTGCACAAATAAAGCATTAAGCCAAATGTTTGTTTCTTTGTATTTTTTATTTAATACCTAGAGTAGGTCTGATAAAATATTAATTGAACAACAGAACTATTATGGCACAGTGGAATAGCAATAGCCCGAGACGCTAGTTTAGTTGTTTCAGGAGCCCCTTTAAAAGCAAATTAACACTCAATTCTACTGTCCAAGCTCCTGTCCCTGCTTAACAAAATTTGAGTTGATTCTACTAGTGCTGCCCTCAATATGTTTCAGAAATGAAAATAATAGTTGTAGAGGTTGCAATCTTATAGCAAACTATTGCAGTTAATGACCCCACTTCTATTTTATATTTACAGATACTAGACATATTTAAGCCTTGGACAATATAGGTGGAAAATTTAAATTTATATATAATACAAACTAAATAAAAGACTATGTAAAGAAGTTTACTTTAATAAATACAGATAGTGTGGTGACTTAAAAATATTACATTTAAGAGAACATAATAATATAAATGTAATGTTAGCAAATACAGTATATTACATTGTTGTTACATTAAAATATAAATTTCACATGTTACAAATAAGATTCTATATGCTTCAATTACCACAAAAGTAAAGCCAATATAATGTTTTAGTATTACATTTAAAGAACAGTGCAAGAACTTTTCTCCCTGAATGGATTTACTTTTTGACTTGAAAAGCCAACAAGCAGACAATCTTCTTGTTCGTGTTCATTTATATATCGTACAATATCTGCTACAGCTACAGAAACAGGAATACGCATTATAGCGGCTTCCCTTCGTAGCTGCTCAGTAACAGCTCGTTGCTGTTGTAAGGTTGATACCATCATGTCCATTACGGCAGTGTCTGATAGGCCTATGTTGAAGGCTAAAAGAGCAACGCAACCCGTGCAAAATAGGGCGTAGCCTCAAAAGATGCTTTGGAATCTGAAAGCAAGCTTTTTTAAAAAAATATAAACAAATATAAAAAATGCTAGTTATAATAATTACTTACATACGAGTAGCAAGGATATTACTAAGTAATTAACTATTTATGTAGTAATATCGTAAAGATAAAATGCAAAAGCACAAAGACGATCAATTTTGACACAACGATTAGTAATAAGTAGGAGTACTTAGGACCACAGATATTGAAAACTCTTGAGTTTGACCAAAGATGTGCGTAATCGGTATAAATAAAAAATAAGGTATACAGTGCTTATAAATAAAAAAATACATTATTTATTAGATGTAAATCTGATTTTAGTACGCAGGTGTAAGTGCAAGCAGCAAGTAACCAATTAAAAGTTAAAAATACTACTAATATTAATAAATGAAATATTTATGCATTATATATTAGTTTTTTCATTTTAATAAAATTTCATTATTAATATTAAATCTGTATTTCTGAATATTTTTTCTGCTCCTTCTCCTTCTAATTTACGGTACGATAAATAAAATAACAGTACCGTTTATATTCTTATGTTATATTCATACGTTTGCCGTAGCTGTAGACTTCAAACAACACAAGAGTGTAAATGAAATGTCTGGCTTAGCTTGCGAGAGCTTGGAGCCGATTACGACCAAAGATATTTTTGCATACAGATTAAAGGGACGGCCTACCCGGCACCCCGCCCGCTACCTCCGTTAATATCCCTATCGGAGTAGTCAGAGAGAACGGAGCGCCCAACGCTACAATCTCTGCATACCTCTTTTGCCTCTTCCACTGTCATCAAACTCATCATACATGCTCTTCGGGGGGTCTCCCTGCTTTATACTTGACCTTCCTCCAGTATTTTTGATTCTGTGTTTTCGAAGGTCAACCGAGGTGCCCTCCTACCTCCCTTATCTTAAATAATTAAGTAATTTTCATTAAATAAAATTAAATATTGTTTTACCGAAGATGATTTTGAGTCTATATTATTCTGAATTTACAATTAAATAATACACTATTTTTTTATATAGTTTAGGTCATTTACTATCCGTATAAATGTTTGTATTTTACTATTTGGCTTATATTACAATAAACCAGTAGATAGTGGAATCATTCGATCATTCGATCAGGCATCATTGAACACACTACTTGTAAACGACGCAAGCCCTTGCTGCAATCTGCCTTTGATCTGAAATCAAAAAACGATACTGATCCGGATCGGTGATAAGATCTCGCAAGCTATCATAAACCACGCTAAGCACCCTGTGGCGCTTGTGATGGTCGACGCTTGCAAAACCTTCACAAGCGTTTGCACGACAAATCAACTATTATCTATAATATACTCTGTCTGTGGTCCTGTGACTGTCATTTCACTTCTTATATTGTCAATTTTTGTTTTTCAGTTTTGCGGTATTATATTATTAGGTTGGGATTTCATTTCTTTACTTATATTTAAAAAAAACATTTTTTATGTCTTCTCTCAACATTCATAAATAATTTATTCATTTTTACAGCTATATTAATTTATTACATCGCAAGATCTTTGAAAATGGAAGGAGATGGGACAGAGAAATCTTATTCAGGAATACCTGAAGCTGTTTTTGTAGTACGTATATTTAATGTTAATAATGAAATGAAATATAATTAATAATAATAACAAATAGAAAAACTTACATATTATGCATACATATTTCATTTACTGGTATATTTTTAACTTTTTTAATAGGTTACTTGCACACACACCTGTGTGCTAAAATCTGATTTACACTTTATAAATAAGTTGTAAATTATTTAATTTATATATTTATTATAAAATAAAGAAAAACTAATCATGTAGTTGTATAACATTTAATATTCTACCATATGTGATTTAGGATAATGTTGACGAATTTATGAATTTGCCCGAAAATTCTGGAGGTGTGGAAAAAGTATTGAGAAGATTGGATGAGCAACATGGAAAATATAAATTTATGGAATATACATTAAATACTAAAAGAAGGCGCCTGCGACAACAAATACCTGATTTAGCAAGGTCATTGGAAGTTGTAGAAAAATTAAAGATCCAAAAAGAAGACATGGATACACAATTTGTGCTGAGTGACCAAGTGTTTTTGAAGGTATAAAAATATTAGTGAATGTGATAATGGTAGTTACAAGACAAGGTGTGGTATTGAGAACACACTATGTCTTAAAATTTGTGTGGAAGTGGAATTTAGTATGAAGCTTAAAAAAAGATCGTATAATTCTGCTACTCAACAAGCCAAGTTCCTATTTTTTTTTTAATATTGTTTCTTAACTTAATATTCATTATTACACCCTGTCCAAATCCTTATGGTTGCCAGAGATTGCTAATCAAGTAACAATGCATATTGCCTTGTATACATACATCGTTTTATTTTATTGTATTTGTTTTTGCTGTTCTTTGGGCATAGAATAAACGGTATTTAGTATTTAAAAATAATATATATTTTTAAATCATAACAATATTTTTTTAATTGACAGGCTAATATTATGCCAACAAAAACTGTATATTTATGGCTTGGTGCTAATGTTATGCTGGAATACTCCCTAGAAGATGCAGAGAACTTATTGACAACAAATATGGCAACAGCCAAAAAGAATTTGTCTTGTGTAGAACATGACTTGGATTTCCTTAGGTACTTTACATGTAGATTTTGCTTATTAATTTTATATTTTAAAATTTGTGTGACTGTAAACTAAATACATACATATACATTCCTACATTACATACATTCCCTTGCTCTGGTAACAAGAAGGGACACAACAATGTGGACATCTCAACAAGTGTCTCTTAAATTGGGTGTTCCATACAGGATCCAGTGTGAGGATAAAAATAATTATTGAAATTAATGTCTGGAATTATCATGTTGTAGTGAAACATGGCTGGAGCAATGGAAGTGGAGTTTTGATTGTTTTAATAAAAGTTCTCACCGCCTTCTATTCTGCTATGTAATTTAGATACTTTAGGCTGTCATGGCACAGTTGGATAGCTTATGATTGCAAACATATTGGCTATGAGCTGAATTCTCACTTATTATTTAAAATAAAAACTAGGAATTGAAACATTTAATTATATTTTTTTAAGGGATCAATGGACTACGACTGAAGTTAATATGGCTAGAGTGTATAACTGGGATGTAAAGAGACGTCAGGCTGCAAAAGCAGTTTAGTTAATATTATTTTTGTAAAATTATTTTTCAAAAAAGCTTAATTATGTACACATATTTATATATTATATGGAAATATATTAACCCCTGAGTATGACCCTAACTTTGTTTAGCTGTTGTGTTGATTGAAAAGTTACAATTTGTTTTTATGATGCTTTTTAATGTAATAATGAAATGATCAAAATAAAAACCCCAAATGTGGTTCTCAGTGAGAATATTAACAAAATCTTTTGAGATTCTATAATTTCATCCTTTCATTTTTCTTTTAAATACTATATTACACAAAAAATAAAAAGTTGCTAATTAATACTGTATGTTTTTTGAATGCCCAATATAGTTTCCAATAAAAAAAGTTTTGATTTGAAATCTAATTTATAAGAAGCGTTGAAAAGGTTATTAATATCCTACAAATATGTTTTAATACAATAAATAATATGCCAAACTTTGCCAGCTTTTGATAGATAATTTAGCACGGTACAATTGAGAAACAGTTTAACCCTATCAAATACAATCTAAAAGTAGGTATAAAAAATAGACCAAAATAATTGACTTCATCTTGGTGCAGATGCCAGGCCTGTACAAATATAATGGGTTTGATTCTCATTTAGGGGAATGATATTTGTAAATATCCTAAAACTGATTGAAATCAACAGCTTATTAAGCGGAGAACGAAGTGACTCCATTGTATTCTTTCTTCTTAATGAGTAAAATATAAGCTGCCTAAAAGTAAATAATACACTTTGAGAATTTTACATATTATATTGAAGTATGTAGGTAGTTTGTAAAGCTTATCAAATTTGATTTGAAAATAATAAAAATTGGGAAAGTATGAAAAAATATTATTTAGAAAAATATTGTGTTAGTATAATAAATGCAATGCCTACAGAACTCGGCGGAAAGTGGGGAACGGAGTGTCTTTATACCAGGTGCGCTTGCCTACTAGTGCTGTGTACGCGATAAAGCGTGAAGATGATTTGATTTAATTCATTTTTTTAATTATTTATTAAATAGTTGACATATAAAAATACTCAAACGCAAATCCTTTGCATCTTTATTCTTACTCATAAGGCTAGCCGCATACACTATATTATTGTCAATACTATATTGCCGATTATTGCCAATAATATTGTTTAATATATGGCCCAGCACACTACACAATATTATTGACAATATTTCGTCGTAGAATCTGACGGCTTATTTAATTCTAGCTATTTTAGATTTAACACGTACTTATACAAATAAAGCTACTGAGCGATTGCGTGATGCGTCACATTTTACTACGACATATTGTACTACAAAGTATTTGTGCTCTGGTTTGGTTTGGTTCTTTAATTATGGCGTTTCGAGTATTTTTGCTCTGTGCCCACCACTGGGTAAGAAATTGACATTTGTCAAATTGACATTAATAAGTCATAATATGTTTAAACTCTAAAAGTGACACGTATAAAAAGTAAGAAATAATCATAAGTTTGAGCTTTTAGCGTTGTAACAAGTAAGTTTAACGTTGATTATTATATAATAATTATTATTTTATGTATGTATATTTACTTTCATTGCCAATAAATTCCAGAAATGGCACCATCAACTGATTGGGATGAAATCAAACGTTTAGCAGCTGACTTCCAAAAAGCTCAACTAAGTTCAACTTCACAACGGTTGGTAAATATTAGTATATTAAGTAAAACTTGGTTATTTTCTGTTTTGTAATAAATTGAAATAAATTTCAGATTATCAGAACGAAATTGTGTTGAAATTGTATCAAAATTAATAGAATTAAAACTATTAGACGTCATTTTTACAAATGATGGAAAAGAATATCTAACCCCACAACAACTTATAAAGGAAATGAAAGATGAATTATATGTAAGAGGAGGAAGGGTAAATACTGTAGATTTGGCAAAGGAGCTTAATGTGGATTTTAATCATATAAATGTCCATGTAGCTGAAATATTAAAAGGAAAAGATGTACAATTAGTTTCAGGATCTTTAATTGCAAACTATTATTTGGAAAAAATTGCTAGAGAAATTAATGAGAAACTTCAGCTACAAGGACAAATTACTGTTGGGGACCTGATATTGCAATATGACCTACCAGCAGATCTTCTACAACATGGTATTATGGAAAAAAATCTTGGTAAGATTATCAATGGAAACCAAGATCCATATGACCCGAGGATATTTTATACTGCAGAGTATATTATGAGAATGAAAGCAAAAATTAGAGGGGCTTTAATGGGTCTGCTTAAACCTACACCTGTAAGCTTAATCATTTCTCATTGTAACATAGGTGAAAGACTATTCATGTATCTTTTTGATAAGTTAAATGCACCAGGCGTTCTCACTGGAAGGCAAGCTGGAGCTCAATATGTACCTTCATGTTACACAAAATCCCAAAATGAGTGGGTTCTAAGCTTTTACAAACAAAACAATTATTTGGAGTATGATGCTTTAACAAGATTGGGTATATCTGATCCTAAGGGCTATGTAAGAAGAGTTCTGGCTAATGAAGAAATGACATTTTTAAGCACCTGTGTTATAGGTGCCCAAATAAAACAACAACTAGAGACAGCATTGGAGGAATGCATTTCTTCAAAAAGTTATTTAGATGTAGTATCATTGCTTCCTTCAGTTTTGTCCGAACAAGATATAGACAACATACTTGAACCTCTTTTGAAAAATAATTCAAAAACTATAATTTTGTTTGAAAAGACAGGTGATTATAAAAAAAACTTTTCAAATGTTTTACTGGTTATTTGAGTTCATTTTTATTTTGTTTTTATTAATAATTTCAGTGTTAAGTAATCATTTTGTTGAAAATTTGAAACAAATGTGCACGCCAGTTACACAAAGAAATGCAGAAAATGTTGTCAAATCTGGAAAATATCAGCAGTTTTATTTAGAAAAGCAGCTTATAAAATCTGAAGCTCAACAACATGTTGATCATAAAGCGGAAAAACGTGAAGAAAGACGAAAAAAAGCAAGTTCTGGCAAAGGAGGTGGTGGGACCCAAGGTCGAGAAACAAAAACAAAGGCAGTAAAGAAACATGTTAGATCTAAACATGTAACTCACGACTCAGACTCTGATGATGGAAGTTCCAAGAGAGTGCAAGTAAACTTGGAAATTATGAGTGTTGATGATATTGAAAACATTATAAAAGAGACATTAGAAAATGAAGGTCTCGATGATTTATTAACTCAAATAGCAGAATACCTACAAGTGTAAGTATTAATATTTTCTATGTCTTTGTAAATAAGATAAAAATATATAAATCTTGTATTTAGGTCTTCCATTTGTCATAATCTTATCTTTGCTAGTAACTTAATGGAGGTAAAATACTATTGAGAAGCCTTATTCAATGACCACTGAACACAACGGTTATGGGTTCAATTTCCACTAGGGGTACTGAATTATCTATAATCCCATTCTATTGAAAGATGTAAAATTAGAGACCATAGTGTGAAATTTACAATGCTATTGCTATGTATGATTGAATAAAAGATTAATATTTTGTTTTAATTAATATTTGTAATTTTTGTAATTTTTTATTTATGTAATTTTACTTTTGCAATAACTGTTAAGAAAATAATTTTAAATTATTTACAGAAATTTAAATCAAATAGCATTAAATACAGCAAAGGAACTTGCAGAGAAATTAGTACAAGATGCAAATCAAAACAAAAAGCAATCTCATTCATCTGCACAGGATAGAATTAATGTCCTTGTTAATGACATGAAACTATATGAGAAGGGATTAAAATTGTTCCCAAGTGATCAACAACCACAATTCATAAAGTATTTACTAAAGTCAGTTGGAGGTGACATATTATCAGAGTTTTGTAAGTATGCAGCCAACCAGTGTAACTTATCAGTGCAAGTTGATATATTATCATTGGAGCAAAGAAATAAGATTATTAAAGATCTATCTGAGGAATATATGAAACCTATACAAGCATTGAATGCATCATTGTCCGAGCAAAACATGGAACAAGTCTACCAAGCTGTAGATATATGTCTGTCTGAATGTGGTATGATATTAAAAAAAATTGACAAAAAGAAGGATAAGTAAGTATTAAATATTTGATTATAAAAAAGTAGCTTCTCATTTTTCTTTACTTTCAGCACAATCGATTTTTTACCACTCAAAAGTCACAAACCATCCATGCTATAAGTAGCATAAAGTGTTAACTTAAATAAAAAATTAAATAACAATTTTTTTTGTAAATGTCCTTAGAAAAATACATTTTTTATCAATAAAAAAAAATCAGCTTCACGCTGTATCCCGCACACAGTAGGGTAGGCAGAGGGAACCTAGTGTTAAGACACTCCATTCTTCACTTTCCACCGAGTTCTGGAGGTATTGCGTGTTGAGTGACGAAACTCAACGTTGCGCTTTGCCTTTACACCAGAGTGAAGAAATGAAAATATAAATGTTAATAATATTAAATATTTCTTTTCCGCGAGTGGGGATCAAATCCACAACCAGTTGATTTTACAGTCACACTTTGTGCCCATGCGCCACGACTGGCCTCCATGTTGATGTTTTATCAATAATATATTTAAAGTCTCATTTCTAATCTATAACTTATTGTTTTCCAATATTTTCAGATTATTAATACAAAACCATAGAGAAAAACTAATATATGAATTAGAGAATTGTGAGGAACCAGCTTTAGTTCTACACCTGGTTGTGTTGGCACTATTCACAATACTGTATCAAAGCATGTTGCATGCTTCCGGGAGACAAGTTCCAATCATCATATCTTTTATCAAGTCACAACTAAAAGAAGACCATTTTGAAAAGCTCCAAAAATATCATGGTAATATAATGTTGGGGATTGCATATCTACAGTAGGGACTGCCGTGTGATCCCGGCCTAGAATAGGATCATCCTGGTACTGGCGGTGTCGTAAGAGGCGACTTAAGTACGTGTGGTAGAGTCACGTCGCCAGCAATGGGCAGACACGCATGGGCAGACTCGACCGGATCATTACCACCCCCGGCATTTAAAACCGGCATTAAGTAGTGGGTTTATGCCACTACGTTTCGCATCAGGTAATGCCAGGCTCCCGCACCCAACCCACTTTAAAGGCCGGCAACGCACCTGTAGCTCCTCTGGAGTTGCATGGGGTCGTGGGCGGCGGTAGTCACTTACCATCAGGTGACCCGAACGCTCGTTTGCCTTGTCTTTTCCATAAAAAAAAGGGACGACGAGTCTTGGCCGCAGGGCAAATCTTGATTTTAGGATATTCTTTTACTAAAGTTAGTAAGTTCATATGCTTAATTTCAAAGTGGCCACAACTCGTTGACCATACTTGTAATTTGTTATTCTTATATAGAACCACTGTGATCAAGATGTTGTGTGTACAATTCCAACTCAGGGTAATATATTATTTTTATTTCCTCGTTCCAGAACCTTTATCTTTACAGTTTGAAGCTGTCACTCCTCAATGACAATTAATTTATTTTATTTTTTGAAAGGTTTCCACGACTTTACTTATTAAATCAAAAATATATACTTTAATAATAGAAATTCATTATGTTATAGAATTGGTAACAAGCTATTTAACTGCAGTAGAAGATGAAAAGGCATCTATAGAAGGAAAATTAAAAGAAGATATCACATTAATGAAAAACTTGGTTAGTGATGTCAAGAAATACTAAGTGCAACTACATTTATAATATTAATTTAATTCTTTTCATCAGATGTTCTATATATACATATTTAATTATTAAAGACAAATATATTATTAATCAATATATAGTTTTTTTAAAATAAGTAATTATAGAATTTCATTTCTTTTTCTTATAATTTTCATGCAAATGAAAAAATATATTAAGGACAAAAATACCAATACAATATCTTGTTGGTTCAAATGTTGATTTTGTTCCTGAAAAGAAGTTTAAAATCTACAAATTTAACACTAACACATTACTGTGTAGAACTGGACAAAACTGTGTTACTCATACATTAATGTGTGGAAAATATGTTGTCAACTTAAAATGTGTTGCACGCTATTGCAGTATCTATAACTTTTATTTAAGTTTTCTTTTAAGACTTCGCACAACATTTTTGTGATATTTAATTACGTTATTTTTTTTATTTCAATATTTGAGATCCCTGCAACAATCCCTTAATTTGACGCAAAAACATAGTTTTAAAACCTTTTTATTTTTGAGATTCCAACGTATGTAAAAGGTAATATTGAAAATGTAAATTGGAATTAGATTTTGTAAATGTATTAGTTACCGGTAAACGGGATGATTTTTTTTTCAGCATCACAGTACAGCCTGGCCTAACCGAGTGTTAAAAGGATTGCACGTTGACTGGCGGAACTCAATGCTTCGCTTTGCCTCGGTACTAAAGAGGGGAAATGGAAATAGTAAATATTTCATCTCTTTCATTTGGGTATCGAACCCACAACCTGCTGCATGTACAGGCACAAGCTTGTGCCCCTGCACCAAGACTGGCCTCAAACCAGATGATCACAGATCGAATAAACAGTAAAAACTTTTATATCATAATACCAAAAGATTTTCATTAGTGAATCTAGTATATTTTTAAAGAACAACATTATTTATGTAAAGTTAGTAAAATATAGTACTTTAAACAAATATTTCATGGGGTTGGTGGTACATTTTTAACACTAGTTCCACTCTGCCTATTCTGCGATGTGTGGAACACTTTGCAAAGCTAAAAAAAAGATCTGCATCAAAATACGGAAAAGTGAGAAAAATCACCTTACTCAGCTTGGTATATAATGTACAAATGTGTTTTATACAAATTCAAAATGTTACGACACCGCAACATACTGTATGCGCGCGTACGCAATACGACTCGATTTATTGCTCCACCCGAACGTAGCAAGTCATACAGTGTCAGGAGTAACGTAACGATACGAAAGTAACGAGTACTGCTGATTGTTATAGTACCGAATACATGCGGGCAGACTCGATTTCGTAATAAATATGGTGTAAAAGTCTTAGCTTAGCTTAAATACTTAAAAGTCTTATGGTGTAAAAATCTTATAGAAAAAAGAATAATTATAATTATTAATTTGAACAATTAAAACAGTTAAGTGTAATTTAATTTAATCAAAATTAAGATATTTCATTTTATTTCAAAAACTAAAATGTTCACAAAACATGAACCTTAGGGTAAATAAGCCCATAAATGCTGTCGAAACAGTGGCAAACCCAGCATTTTTTCTATTTACCCTATATATTGTATCTATTGACCCCACATACTTATTAAAAAGAAATGACTTATTTATATTTTTGTAATTTATAATATATTATGAGGATAAAAATACTTTGTAATGCATAGTAAGACCAGTACTAGCACATCACATCACATTTCGCCTTGAAAAATTCTGTGGGAAGTGGGGAATTCAGCGTGCGTGTGTGCGAATACAGCGTCAACTTGATAATATTCTTTTTTTTTTGGCGGCTGTGACATAGTTTACTCACTAATGTTTTAAGATTACTACCACGCTACACGATTTCTAATCTTCAATAAAATTCTATTATATTATAAGGGGCCGTTCAAGTATTACGTAAGCACTGTAGGGGGCCGGGGGGGGGTCTTGGGTTTGCTTATTTTTGATGACATGGGGGGTGGGGGGTCTAGCTAGTAATTACGTAAGCAGAAGTTATTTATTTTTTCATATATATTATGGCTATACGACGATATAACTATTAGTTTTATAATATAATATATAAGTTTTTTATATCTATTTAGCGGGAATGGCACATTGTCAAAAATTTAAACTTAAAATTTTATAAAAATCTGTGGTGATTTAAGATTTTTTCCATACAAATTTCAACCTCTTATTTGCACCCTTAGGGGGTGAATTAAAAAAAAACACGAAACAGGTGTTCAATAAAAATCGGTGCTGATTTCGATTTTTTCCATACAGACTATCAACCCCTATTTCATCCCTTTAGGGTTAAAATTTTTCAAATTACCTACTTAGTGGATTTCCAGAATTCGAAATTATAAATCTGTCCAAATTTCACGTTTCTACTATCAGAGGTTACAGATGTGCGTGCGTTTTACCTCAGTCAGTCGGAACATGTCCTTTTATAAATGTAGATACAAATAAAATATCAATAAAAAATACCTTAAAAAAAATTATATGTCAATGCTTACGTAAGCATTGGGGGAGGGGGTAAGAGGAATGCTTATTTTTGATGACATAGGGGAGG
>JAATLQ010023568.1:66837-88330 GCA_013421005.1 Heliconius erato x Heliconius himera | reverse complement strand
ATAATACTCTAGTACATTGTTTTCATGTAGGACTTACCATTAAAGCAGCGCATGCGTGAAAGTGTCTCAACGGGTAGGACTTTATACACATTTATCATATTTATGTCAAATTACAATAAAATATACATATAATAAACCATATATCATCCTTCCCTGAAAAATACTCTACATAATGGTGAAAACCGCATCAAAATCCGTTGGGTGGTTTAGAAGAAGATAACGTAGAAAGGCCAGACAGAAAAAAAAATCGTTCTTATTTTATAATATATAGAGATAACTATAAGTTTAAGCGGGCAAAGCCGTGTGTAGACTGCTAGTAGATATATAAAGCCGAATAATATTATAAGGAATACAACATTTAGAAACGTCAGCGTAGTTCCACTATAATTATGTTCTGTAAGCGAATTTAGTCGTATATATTAATTTACTTTATCGTTGTGTATGCTGAACGTTGTTTACTTACCATCCTCTAAATGTGAGGACATAAGCTTTCAGGACAATATTATGATAGTCTTCAATTATCATTTGTATTATGCGAAATAAGGGTAAAAATATTTTTGAAATGCCTCCAGAATTCGCCGGAAATTAGTGAACGGAGTGTCTTAACAATAGGTCTTAACTTTCTCTGCCTAGCCTGCCATGTGCGGGATACAGCGTTAAGCTGAAAAAACTAATCTTCGCTCTTTAAGAGATTCAATAAATATTAATCCTTGCAGTGGTAAATAAATCCACACGGTTCATACTTCCAAACTACGCCAGGGTAGTATATAATATCATGATTAGAAGAGAAGAGGCCAGAGGTGGCGCAGGCGCACAAGAATGTGACTGTAAACGCAACAGGTTGTGGAATTAATTCCTAGTGAAGGAAATGAAATAGATGAATACGAATGACAAATTGGTCCGAGATCTATAATCTCGGACCAATTTATCATTGAACTTATCGTGAAGAAAAAAAATGTTTACTTTTTATGAGATTTAATAAATATATATTTTTGCAATGGTAAGTAAAATCACCCGGTTCATCTGCCAGTATATAATATCACGAATAGAAGAGCAGAGAAATACTATTTGCAAAATATAAAGAAAGCCCATAAATTTTCTTCATTTCGTTTTTGAAAATACCGCATAAATATAGAAAATTTACTAAAGAAAACAAATCACGAAGCTTAATAAATTAGACCACAAGTATCAGTCTCGTCTAACTCACATTTTAAACAAGTATTTTCCTTGCGGGTTGCAATATAAACAAAGTTTCATCCAAAGTTAGCTTTAATTTAAAGTTGTGTTTACACTCCGTCAGCTACTACGATAGATAAATGAACTAAAGAACCTTCTAGGCTATAGTTTTAGATTCGAATCTAGTGGCATTGGTGCCATCAAAATAAGGAACATTTTTGTGTGGCAGGCAGTAAATGTGATCTTCCATCTTCCGTCCTTTTTGCTTCCATTAGGAAATTAGAAAATGTATGAAGATAATTTTTATTAGTTTTATTAATGATTAGAGACCCTCGTGCGGCTGCTTAAAATATACTAATGTTTATTTAAGTGTATTTAAGACAAAAGCTGCTAAGCGCAAGTCGGACCTGCCCACCGAGGGTTCTGTACCAATTTTAGAATCATGATTGGGAAATGTCTTATAGATTTTGATGATGTGCCGAATAAAGTAGACAAACTAAAGTTTGCGGGCATATGCACTTATTTTGAATGAAATGAACCACAAATGCTTATACTGTTTGGATTTTTTTTATTTGTAGTGTAAGATCTTACTTCGTCATAGTTTTCATACCTGTAGGTCAACGTTAAGTACACTATAGGCTTTAATTTTGCGGCGAATGTAAATGCTTATATCTTTTGACTGTGTATTAGAAGCTTAATTTCTGTGCTCCAAGGAGCTGAATATCTGATATTAATTTCAGCTTGATACTTCAACGCAATATCAAGTGAAATGGTCTTGACAGACGGACACACGGCCGATAAAGTGATCCTTGTGAGGTAGAGAATCCTAAAAATGCATTAATTATTTTAGTTTGGTTATCTACACTGTTAGCCATTTAACAAACAGTAAATGAAGTGTTTTGGGAATTGATTAGATTTTGTTTGCAAAAATTGTCGCATTCAATAGAAAAATGTTTAATTAAAACATAAATTATTGAGGCCCGTCGTGGCGCAGGGGCACAAAGTGTGACTGTAAAACCGACTGGTTGTGGATTTCATCCCCACTCTAGAACATGAAATATTTACTTAAATTTATATTTCCATTTTTTTCGCTCTGGTGTCGAGTCAAAGTACGGCGTTGATTTAAAAATGGATAAAGGAAAATTTTGTGAAAACAAAAACTAACATCAAATATGGCTTTTAAATTGTAATAAAATTCAAAATCGATCAATAACCTCTTAATATTTATCTCTATAAGCCACTCCATCGATATTTCGCCGTGTTTAATTAATGATTATATCGTATTCGCTCACTGCACTAATCTTATCCGGACACTGACAAACAATGGTTGCTAATAGGTCTATTATCGTCATATATATATAACTTCATTTCTTATTAATGTTTTTTGTTAAATTTATTCGACCGTAAAAATGGTTTTACTTGCGTCAATCAAGATGATGTGAGATTTTTTTTTGTAAAAAGAAGCCAAGAAGAAAAATATGGTTCTCCACAACTTCTATCCTGTAGTGAAAGTCCCAAAAAATTGAATAGAAGATCCGGATATTCGCTCGAATAAACAATAATACAAGCAAGCAAAAATTTTTAAATCATTCAAATGAACTAAATAAATAGCTTCACGCTGTATCCCATATATAGGATAGGCAGACGGAATCTAGCACTAAGACACTTTCCTCCTCACTTTCCGCCAAATTTTCTAGACATTGCGTCTTAAATGATAGAACTTAACGCCGCTCTGAGTCTAAAATCGTTTGTTTGTGTTTAAATATGTGTATAATCACAGCAGACTTCAAGTTTTATTTATTATGTATAAATAATATAAGAAATCCGTTTTCATAAAACAGTGAGACAGCGTCTGACTTGAACACGATGTTTTTGGGTTCGATTCATACAGATGAAATACAACTGGAAGAATTTATATTTATTATCTATGACAATAAGCTATTGTCATTTCTCCTCTTCAATAGACAATATGCGGTGATGAGTTCCGCCACCTATACAAAAACTAAGGCGACTACTAAATTCAATTACAAATTCATTGCTTTACAGGCCTGTACAAAAACGAAATGAAAATACCTAATTTATAAAAGTATAAAAGTTTTCAGTAAGTCAAAAGGAATAAATTCTTTTTGCCCTTTATCAAAAATGTTTTTTTAAGGCTTAACGAGAAAGAAAAATACGTACTGATAAGAATCTTTCTCATTATTCCATTTAAAAAGCAAATTACTTTAAAGGACTTTAGAAAATGGTTAAAGAATTGTTATTAAGGAAAGTAAACAATGTGTTTAAAGATATTTATTTCTCAAAAAAGACTTTATAGTCACTTACATGAGATTTATGTAATTAATGCTTACAAATTTAAAATTTAAAAGTCATTCTTAATACTTGCAAAATGGTCATTCTTATTTCTTCTTGCTTGACTTAACTTACTTACACTTAATTTATATAATAATTAGGTATTTCTGGTGGGTAGAAATTTTCTTTAAGTATAAAGTTGTAGATACAATGAGTGATTTTATAATATTTTTATAGTAACGTTTTATATGTTTATTTAGGATACTTTATGAAATTATATTAGGATAATTTAGATTTAATAAGTATTAAGAGTGTAAAGAGCTAATCACGGTAAGCCATTATTATAAAATTTATATATAACAATTTAATATCAATTAAAATATCGTGTTGTTGTGTAAAGAAATTTAAACAACTGTTATTTAACCGAATCTACTATGTTATAATGGGGTCCTTTCCTTGTACTAGAATATTTAGAGGACTTCAAGAATATTTAGAGCAGTGTTTCCCAACGTGGGGCCCACGCCCCACATGGGGGCAATTTGATATTTAAGGGGGGCTATTTAAAAATGAACTCGATACAACTTTAACTTCGTCGCTTCAAATTAAAAAAAAAAGGTCAAAACTGTTGTTCGTTGATTTAATATTCATATATATTGTATAGATATAATTGATAAGTATTTGATTTCATTTTTATAATAGGGGGGCCATTAAAAATTTTTGAAAGGTTAAAATGGGGTATGGCACAAAAAAGATTGGGAAGCACTGATTTACGCCCAATATTAATAACCTATCTCCAACGTCTATCCAATCTAGAGATTGGATAGATATATGAAACAATCTAAGATTGACGTTGGAGATAGGTTATTAATATTGGACTTTAGAGGATAACCATATATGAAATTAATGTCTATTGAATGTGATGCAGGATAGCTGCCAGATAATGTAATAATTAAATTATACCATTGACATTGAAAAGAGCAACTGTTAAGTTTCTTGCCGGCTCTTCTCAGCAGAACTGCCTTCCGAACCGGTGGTAGCTTTTTTTTTGTTATATGTTCATTCGCCGATTCAAAAGTGCTTATGAGAGTTTATTTGAATAAAGAATATTTTGAATTTGAATTTAAATTTGTACTCTAAAGATTAATCTTAGCATCACCATAGGTCTTATAATTTTATAAGTAACTAAGGTGTCACATTTTAAAATTTATCACATTTTTTACACTTCGGGATCTTACATAATATACGAGTATGTAAGTTCTTTGATTTTTACTATTATTACACATTTTAAATGAATCCGGTTAAAATAGTTTTATTTAATAGGAGTATCTAGTTTTTTTTAACTTTATGCTGTATCCTGCAACAGCAGATTAGATAGAAGGAAACTGAGGTAATGCACTCCGCTTCGCACTTTCTGCCGAATTCCCGAGATTCCGGATTGTGTGTTAAGTAGCGGAACTCAACTGTACTTGGGTACATGAAATCAATATGAGAATAGTTTATAATATTTTATCATAAATTATTTTATATTTATACGTGAAAGTGTGAAATATTTATCCAAAAAACAAACTATTACACTATTCATAGCATATTTCATATCTGACAGAAGAGTGACGGCTAATCGTTATCTTTCTGATTGATACAATAAACGGAATATAATTTGCCTGTATTTTGTTTTCAATTACAAGGCTTTTATAGCCGTTGTACACTTAGTTAAGAAAAAAATATGAAATCTAGAATTTATTTCTTAATAATATTAATTTATCAAATATTTTCTTGAGGCCGGTCGTGGCGCAGCGGCAAAAAGCGTGACTGTAAAACCGACTGGTTGTGGGTCCGATCCCCACTCGAGGAGATGAAATATTTACTTAAATTTATATTTTCATTTCTTCGCTCTGGTGTCGAAGTAAAAGCGTGGCGTTGAGTTCTACCACTTAACACGCAATGCCTCCAGAATTCAAGAGAAAGTGAGGAATGGGGAGTACCTTTCACTAGGTTCCCCCTGCCTACCCTGCTGTGTGCGGGATACAGCGTGAAGCGAATTTATTTTGATTTATTTTTTAAATATTTTCTTTATACCTATAGTACAAGAAGAACACATTTTTTTTTTCAGCTTCACGCTATATCCCGCATTTAGTAAGGTAGGCAGAAGGTACCTAGTGTTAAGACACTTCGTTACCGTTACCACCTCCCGCCGAATACCTGAACGCATTGCGTATTGAGTGGTGTAGTTCAACACTGCGCTTTGGTTCATCACCTAATATTAAATATTTAATTTCCTCAAGTGAAAATCAAACTCATAATCTGTCACGTTTACAATCACACGCTTGTGCCCCTCAAATTCATTAAAGTTTATTTATACTTCCTATAATATCTAGCGTATAAAGCGATAACTATACGATGCATGTACATATAACGCATACGAGAAATCTGAAGTTACGATTCCCGCCGGAATACATATCGTGTCTGTATGTAGGTCACGAATTAGGTTACCCACTGACCAACGGCCATGGATGTGGAAAGGGTTTTAGTCGGACATACGAACTATTTGTTTGTGATGAGAGAGTGAGATCATTTTTTTATTTATATATATATACTTATATATTATCTTCACGCTGAATTCCACATAAAACAAAGTAGTTCCTAGTGCTAAGACACTCCGTTCCCCATTTCCCGCCGGTTTTTGAGGCATTGAGAGGCGTGATGAGTGTCAAAACTCAACGCCACCAGAGCGAATAAAAAAAATATGAATAAATAATAATCCCTTTAGTGATAGTCGAACCAACAACCATCGCGTTTACAGTCACGCGCTTGTGCCCCTGCACTACTTGCTTCATCATATTTTTTACCAAAATTTTGATTTAAAAAACATATGAACGTCGTTGCAGGGCAGTCAACTCACAAATGACAAGAGTACAAAAAAATAATGTTTCTTTATGTTTATTCACAGATAACTTTTGACTACGACACTACGCTGCAGAAACATTAAATAATAGTGAATAAAAGTAAATTTTATTATTAAACATATAATTTTTCCCATAAATTTTACAGTTTTTCCCCATATTAATGCACTATTTCTCATATTTTACTAGAATACCTTACTCTTCTACTATTCCGTAGAGCGGCAAAGTTAATAAACTCTAAAAGGTTTGGTTCAGAAATAATTTTATTAACTAGTAACTACACTAAAGAGCATTTTCAATCTAATTTTTAATTTTAAGTATAAAAGTCTTTTCTACCCCACTCGAGAAGATGAAATATTTACTTAAATGTATATTTCCATTTCTTCGCTCTGGTGTCGAGGACGAGTGCGGCGTTGAGTTCTGCTACTCAACACGCAATGCCTCCATATTTCGGCAGAAAGTGGAGAACGGAGTGTCTTAACACTGGGTTCCCTCTGCCATGCTGCAGTGTGCGGGATACAGTGTGAAGCTGATTTGTTATTTTAAATATAATATAGCCTGAACATCGGCCAAAAGTTAGGAATAAGCTGTAGACTAAGAGTAAGATCATTGACACGTTTCGAACATAAAGTATACGTGGTGTAAGACGGTGTAAGGCTTATGGTGACATTTTAAGGTGACGTTAATTTGATTTTCAAGTTTATCCTCTTACGATCTGAGGTAAGGTTGCGGAAAGATAAGGATTTATTCCCGATTGCAATTTTATCCTCATAGAGTTTTATACATTTTTTTTCTTTTTTTTATCGGCCTTTGACAACCTACTATTGAAGACTGAAGTCGATGGCTTATCACCACTATGCTTTAATTGCTTATTAAATTTCTCCAAGTTTAAAGTCCTCGTGATCAGCATTTCCAGAATCGAAACGCTTTCGTTTTATTTTAACTTTATAAAATCCTAAAATTAACACTTAGTTCACACGTCCGTTGAACCAGCCCGCATGCTCTTATCAATGTCAGGGGTATTATTATCAATCCATCTGTCTGTGTCGTATGTAGCAGATGTAATCGCAACCACGAATTTTGTAAGCCCGCCATTTAACCACATACCCACATCTAAAAGTTAGTATATATGTATGTATATCAATAATATCTCGTTTACGGCATCATGGTTCGTGACGTATTTTTGGGTCAGTTGACACGTGTCCGGCTGAACGCGATGATTAGTCGAAATGTATATATGATAAATATTTCAGTATTAATATTTAGATCGCTTTATCTTTATCTATGTATCTCGCATATAGTAGGGTAGACAGAGGGGACCTAGTGTTAAAAAACTTTAAGGATCAAAAGGAACCTTCTATTAGGTATATATACCGTCTTAAAGACGTATGCTAAATTACTCGATTGATCTAAATATCCTTTCACAGGCCTCTATGCGATAGAGCAGATCCTGGCAATAATATTTACAAAACGAAAATGCGAAACGACAACGATGTGTAATTATTACCATATAAGCTAAATATATATGTATATGACAGCGATCGATAATCGTGGATTGTATCCCTGATCACAAAAATAATTCGGTATTTTCGGTATTATTTCGTTTCAGTTAAAAAAATCTTAACTTCCTCTTCTTACTTTAACCACATACCTCCAATTTCATATTAAAATAAGACATTAAAGAAATCAATAATATGAGAAAATTAAAAATGTTTATTTATCATCCACACATTCATTTAAATGAACCGTCGTTTTATCAGAACGATGTTTAATATACAAACAGGTAGTTGTAGGTGCTAAGCCGTCTATTGATGCAACTCTATGTTTGCGGCTTACGCGACGGTTGCAGCTTAAGCATAATAGTACCAGTGTTGCCAGATTTTGTCTCGGGGAAAAGCGGGATTTTTTATCTTTGGAACTGTTAATAATTTATTAAAAAAAATATTAAAAAATAATTCTCAATCAATAATTTGCAGAATCGGAACCATATCTGTACAGCTTGGAACATTTAATTTTTTGGCTAAAAATTGACATATATACCTGTACCTGTACAGCTTGGAACATTTAATTTTTAGACAAAAAATTATCACGTCCCGCCAAAAACGGAATATCTGGCAACACTGACTAGTACGGATGGTTGCTGCCAGGTGCCTGAGCAGAATATTTACAAATATGTAAAAGTTTTCGCGGTTGGCTTTGACAAAAACTTTTAAATATTGATAAAGAGCAATCGAAGTAACCGCAGCGCAATACTTGACATGTATGAAGACTGAAGAGAAAAATATACATATGATAAAAGTTTTGATCTAGGGGTTTCCCCTCTAGGGATAAGGTAAAAGCCAGATGCTCCCACTACTAATAGGGACTTTAAGCCCCTTATAAGCAAAGAAAATAGACTAAGAGCTTAAAAAATAATAGATATAGTTTGTAATGTCGTATTGTCTTAGCTTTATGATTAGCAGATACTAATATGATATGTGAAAAAAAAAAAAAAAAATTGGCACGATTACTCTATAAAAACAAAAAAATATGTGATTAAACAGTGAAAGAAGAAATAAAATTAAATACTTTTCATCTTTCTTTTTTTTAATCTTTAAAAAAAGTTACCTTTTTTGATTCTGCTTCGTGCAAAATTTTTGTGTTTTATTTTTAGGGTTCCATATTTCAAAAAGAAAAAAGAAACACTAATAGTCCGCCTGTCAAGATCATTTATTCTGAGATCGCGCGGAGGTCTTATGCTGAAATTAATATTCAAGTCTCAAGTCCATGATTCATCAATCAAATCACAAAACAAATATTACCTATTAAAGATTACTCAAGTCATGTATATGAAACATTGTCCTTCTTAGTATAAATATTAAAATTATAATTAAGGATAATTAAATTTAGCGAAAGTTTACTACTTATTAGGTTTTAGAACACTTTGTTTTCTGCTAATTTATTTTCTATATTTGACTGTGGATTGTGCATTAAATTTAACAATCTAGGGAATCAAGAAAATGCGCTGTCATTTGTTCAAATACAAATAAAATGTACAAAGTAAATAATTTTTTACGTGTACCATAACAGTTTTCATTTTTAATATACAAAATTATTTAGTCATTAAACAGAAGAATGAAGAAGCAGAACACAGCGAGCAAGAGGACAAAAATCTTGTACGTTTCTTTTTTATATAGATTATAAAATTATAACATAATATTTTAAAAATTAATAATCATAATCAGCTTCACGCTGTATCCCGCACACAGCAGATTAGGCAGAGGAAACTTAGTGTTAAGACACTCCGTTCCCCACCTTCTGCCGAATTCTGGAGGCATTGCGTGTTGGGTGGCAGAACTCAACGCCGCAATTTTAAAAGTAAGTATAAACAATTACTTATTACTTTAATAATTGATTATCTATTCACTAAAAGATGAATTGGGAAAATCTGTTAGTACATGGTAAAACATAACAAGAAAGAAAAAATAAGAGACAATAATTTTATTTTTAAATATAAAAAAAATATAGAGTATCATTTAATAAATATACATTATTTAAACATACACTAAGTATATTTACAGTAGAACTAAAATTTGAGAATATTAAAAATATTTTTTATCCTTTTAATTTGGAATAAAATTTATATATTTTTATCAATTTGAATAAAATCCATAATATCTATTCAAATTCTAAGCCCTTACTGTTACGCTAATAACTCAAAGTAAACTTTAGTTACAAAAAATCGTAAAAATATATACAAAATAATCTTAATACAAAACTGCGACTATATACGCATGCAGTAAAATGAAATACGGAAACAGATTAATATTAGAAGTTGGCATTTACAGTCCAATAAAGTCATGGCACGCATAAATATAGCTACGTTTATGTTTACAATATCACGTGGCCACTCACCGGGCCCAAGTTGTCGAAGCCATGGCGGAACGCGAGCTCCTGGGCCTCCTCGTGGCGGATGGACCTCTTGAATCGGACCAGGAAGGAGTTGGTGAATACTTCGCGGGTCGCGGCCGCGGATACCAGCACCGTCAGAGCGATGCATTGCAACCACATGATCGATGTGGCCACCGGCGGCTGACTGAAGCCGATCTCCCCTGACGTCACCATATATCGACCCGGGGACCGCGCACGCGCGAAAGCCTTAGATTATGAAAGGACCCAACACTCGTGAGCATTGTTATTTGTACGTACATACGTGTTCTGTAAAGATGACCTTGTTTTGTGTGACGAGTGACGACTGTCGGCGAAATTTATTAGCTTTTCATCTTCTTGGTAATACCTAGCTATATTATACCTAAACATGTGGAAGCACCTCAAAGCTGTATTTAAAATTAAATTAATATTTTATTTCATATTATTCATATTTGTACCTTTATATTGTCAATATGATTTTTTTTAATATGAATTGAGATTCATACTAATGCTTAAAATTCGGTGAATCACATCACAGCTTAAATGAGCTTCAAGCTTGTATTCCGCACATAACAGAATAGCCAGAGGGAACCTAGTATTAAGATACTCCATTCCCCACTTTCCGCCCAGTTCTGGAGGCATTGCATGTTGAGTGGCGGAACTCAACGCCGCGCTTTATCTCGAAACCAGAGCGAAGAGATGAAAATATAAACGTAAATAAATATTTAATTTCCTCGAGTGAGGATCTAACCCACAACCAGTCGATTTTACAGTCACACGCTTAACGCCTCTCGATAAGCTAATAGCAAAAGTCTATAATGAATAAGATTAATAAAACAACAAGTTATATTCAAATCGTATCTGTTACCAAGCAAATGCCTACATAAAATTAGGTACTGAAAATAAACGACACGATCCCAACATACCAACTATATAAAACAGCAAATAATCTAATAATATCGAGCATATTGACCGACATGCCATAAAAATAATCCAATTAATACTTAACCCAAGATTTACGATCGCACAGTGAAATCAAATCAAAAATAAATTCTATATTAATAATTAAACCGTTCTATTAACATTTACTCGACTCGCCCAATGATTTATTTGAATATTCATAATATATTGATTGTTCTATACGTACACTATGGCGATAGTTACAGAAGTCTCGAAAAGAAGATAATCGATGGTGAAGATGTTAGCATAAGTACGCATCCCCACGCTGTATTCTTGGAAATACTTACAAACGACTCCAAGCATATATGTGGTTCTTCAGTTTTGAACCAATATTATTTGATAACTGTCGCTCATTGTGTTTACACTTCATATAATGAAAGATTAAGAAACAACGGAATGGAGAGACAAGTGTATGCGTTTGCTGGACATGAAAACATAAATAAGGTAGGTATTTGTGGTATGGCTTGGCTGGCTTGAGGCCAGTCGTGGCGCAGCGGCACAAAGTGTGACTGTAAAACCGACTGGTCGTGGGTTCGATCTCCACTCGAGGAGATGTAATATTTACTTAAGTTTATATTTTCATTTCTTCGCTCTGTTGTCGAGAACAAGCGCGGCGTTGAGTTCTGCCACTCAACTCGCAATGCCTCCAGATTCAGCAAAAAGTGGGGAACGGAGTGTCTTAACACTAGGTTCCCTCTGCCTACCCTGCTGTGTGCGTACAGCTCCTACTGAAGATTAGCATATAATTTTGCTAAACACTATTATATTAGATATATTTAAGACCGTCGTAGCGCAAGGGCACAAATGTGTGACTGTAACGCGACGATTGTGGGTTCGATGCCCACTCGAGGCAATGGATAGTTATTTATTAATATTTTCATTTCTTCGCTCTGGCACCAAGGCAAAAGCCCGCCGTTATGTACACACTCAACACGCAATGTCTCGAAAAATTCGGCGGAAAGTGGAGAACGGCGGAAATATCTAGTGGAGAACGAATTGGTTCCCACTGCCTACCCTAGTGTGTACGGGATAGCGTGAAGCTGATTGATTTTTAATATATTTAAATACTTTTATCATGCATAATCTATTAATTATTATCAGTTGGAAATGGCAGCGGAGACTCTATATTTCGTTGTTTAGTATTTAAATATTTGTATCCGTAATAATTTTCTTGTTGACGCCAACTTTATTTAAAAATATTTACTGAGTCAAATATTTATTAATATTTAATTAAATCTAATTATTTTATTTATTACTACTTTGTAGTCGCCTAGTCTACTAGTTAATATTTAATTTAATTTAATAATTTAATAATAATTTTTATTAATTTAATAATAATTTAATATTTTCTCTTAATAAATAACTAGGCGCCATTATTTATACCTAGTACTGATTTTTAAAGTATTGGTTATTTTCAGGCAATAGTATTCAGAAAAGTGAAAGAAATAATAATCCACCAAAAATATAACCCTGTCACGGTATATAACGACATCGCGTTATTATTACTAACTAAAGAAATTCCTTTAGGAGCATCTATTAAAAGAGTTATATTAAGACAATCATTTCCAAGTGATGCTAGAGGTACCTTAACCGGTTGGGGTCTCTTAAATGTAAGTTCTTAAAATATTACATACATATATATTTTTTTTTATTGGTGCATGAACAAAGTTTTAAATTTTTTGGATGTTTAATTTTTATATTGAAATAGATCTTGGAATAATGGATAATAAAATCTATACAATATACAAAAATAATTTACATATAATAAAAAAAAATCTAACACTGAGGGCGTTTATAATAGAACCCAAAACAAGGATAAGAAACGGCTTAACTGATTTAAATGCAGTTTTCACTATTGCATTTTGGCAAAAAAATCAAAATTATAAAATCTTTCTTTAATTATTTTTGTTTTACAAAATCAAAAATAAAAAATTTCGTTCGAGAAAATTGCTACAAAAGACTAACTTCTAATAAGTACTAATTGTATTATTGAATTTAGTTTTCAAAGTGCATTCACAAATTTTTATTAACCTGATGGTACATTACGAAAGTAATTCTAGTGAGAAAATAAATAAATTATAGGGAAACTGTTAAATAACACGTCTCTTACAGGAAATAACTGAAGAAGAGAGTATAACACTCAAATCTATAACTCAAATTGTCAGATCTAGAAAAAAATGTGATATAGTTGGAGTCACGCGAAGCAGTTTTTGCGCCGGAAGTTACGATGAATCTAGTCCAAGAGCTGCCGCGTGAGCAATTTTACTTCGGATCTCACTAAAATTTCTTGAAACTTCCTAATGTTTTCAGCTTTACACTTTATTCCACATAAACCAAGTTAGGCGGAGATTCTAGTGTTCATTCTTTCTTTTATTCGTTTTCAGCCCTAATTTGAGACATAGCTTGCTAGAATGTAGTGTCTTAACACTAGGTTCTCCCGGCCTTTTTTTTTTTTGTTTAAGTAAATATCACAATGATATAAATTGGGCCGATTCAGCCGATTGGCTGAAATGAGGCAGAGCGCGCAACACGCAATGCCTTCGGAATTAAAATTAATTAGAAAACGGAACAGAAGGGTCTTAATGAGAACAGTGTCTTAATACTAGTTACTTCTCAGCTGTGTTCGGTACCACAAAATTTTTAATTATTTCCACTGTACTATCATTATTTTTATTATACTAGCCTATACTGTCCCATAGTTGTAAAAGGCCACTCTTTTTTGTATAGTCATAATCTTGCAATTAATTAATAATATTTAATTCTTAACATTATAAAATTCTTTTTATAATTCTAATATATACTCTTAAAATTCTTTTTATAACATTTTTGCAGTGGAGATTCTGGCAGCGGCTTGGTTACTTCTACATACCAGCTATTAGGTTTGGTGTCATTCAAGTTGACTTCATATCCAGCATTACCAGTATATACTAATGCTTCATATTACTATACTTGGATTAAGAATAACACAAAGATTGCATTATGTAAAAGTATGTGAATTCCATCTTAAAAATCACTTAACTACTATATGTATATAACTCACACATTATATAAGATCACAAGCTAATGATTGTGATCTTATGTAATTTTGTGGTCATTAATAAAGTATATTTAAACTAAGATATCTTTTTATTTACATTTAGTAGTGATAGAATCAAAGATCTGTCATTGAAATTGTTCAAATTACTAAATAAGTGTATAAAAAACTGATTGCACAATTAATATAAATTATTATTAAGCATACTATTTCTAAAATTATATAAAGATGTATAAATACGTAATTAGAGGATATCAAAATTAGTAAAAAAAGTAAATTTGAAAAAATAACTTGCATATATTTCTAGATTTATAATAAGTCATTTTATTCTATCAATTTGTCGGTATTATTAGTCTGTTGTTGTTGTGGTGGTGCTAGAGGTAGAGGTAGTAGTAGCACATTCATTTTCCATGGCATGAGATGGAGGATGTTCTAAGACATTATCAATCAAACCAAATGCTTTTGCTTCTATTGGTGACATAAAACAATCTCTCTCCATAGAATTTTGCACTTTTTCAGCAGGCAATCCCGTATGCCGAACATAAAGAGCATTTATTTGAGATTTTAACTTCAATATTTCCTCTGCCTGAATTTGAATATCAGTTGCTTGTCCTCTAACACCACCAGAAGGCTGATGAATCATAATGCGTGAATTAGGTAGTGCGTGACGCATTCCTGGTGCTCCAGCAGCTAAAAGCAGTGATGCCATACTACATGCCTGTCCAACACACCATGTAGCCACAGGTGGGGTGATGTACTGCATAGTATCATAGATGCCAAGACCAGAAGTCACATTTCCACCTGGGGAGTTAATATAAAGATGAACAGGTTTTTTGCTAGATTCTGATTGAAGGAAAAGTAATTGGGCCACAACTAATGAACTTATATCATCATTAATAGGACCCATGAGGCAAATAATGCGTTCGCGAAGAAGTCTAGAATATATATCATATGCTCGCTCTCCTCTGCCAGTCTGTTCAACGACTATGGGAATCATTCCAAGCCTTGCCGGTTGGGTGCTACTTAACGCTCGTTTAAGTCCGATTCTTGAAGCTTGGACGCGGCATGCAGTCCTGCTAAATTGTTGAATATAAGAAAGTGCCATAGTGAAAGATGCACCTGTTGACACTATGTGGCTATCTGTAGATTTGATAAACAATTAACTATTATTTCAAATTCTTGTAGTTATATCACAAGCATATTAATATTTAGAGTTCAGATCTAAATTTTGACGTGATATTCGAATTGTATTTCTTAGTTCTATCTTCTTATTTTCTATATATATATTTTAAAATATCCTTTTACTCGTTACTCTTTTTCTGACATAAATTTTGCACAGTTACATTATTTGCAAAACAATGACAGTGACAATTTCAGTAATGTCAAATTTTTGGAATGTCGCTTACTATATAATATCCAGTTCAAAAACATAAAACTCTTAAAAAATTAAAAATCTTAAAAAAATATATAAACAATCATTTTAACCAATAAAAATAAAGATTTTTTTCATATTTTTAAAATATTATTCCACACTTAGGAAAGAAAATAAAAAATATATATTACTAAATCTAATCATACATTTATATTTATTCAAGAGAGAAAATATATTTTTAATAAAAACACCAATTAATAGCTTATCGAGCATTCAAGCTGTATATAAAACAATAAAAATATTCACCAAAATCCCACAGGAAACTAATAAAAGCGAATCCGCTATTTACTTGAGACGATGAAAATTGACGCGATAATCCCATTTAATAATTTTGTTTTATAAATGTAAAGTCCATTCTATAGCCTTAATTAGTTTTCCAGAGCTCCTACACCATACGGTGAACAAATCTGGGCACTTAGCTGTGGTTACTTATTAGTACTATTACCTACCCAGCACTCCAAAAGACAGGGTTCCTCTAAACCAGTATAAAAATAATATTAAAACCATTAAAAAGACTACCTTTGTAATCACAATAAAATTTTATTACAGTCATATAAGTAATTCAGACAGATAAGGCACTGCACGCAAAATACATTAATATCACATAATTTGATTAAAAATTCATACAAAATTAAATATTAAACAGAAATTAGATATTTTTCTTAGGAGGATTTATTTTGAGGCTGCCTTCGCCGTAACTTCATCAATGCTTCTTGCCTTTTTTTTTCTATCAATAATTTTATATCAATGTCTGTATTAGGTTTTTCATTTTTTATATTATTCACTGGTTCCGTTGTTGAGTTTTTTGAAGTTTCATTTATTTGTGGCTCATTTTTATTCTTTGATACTGGAATTTTATATGTAAAGGCAGGTTTCTTCTGAACAGGTTCATTTTGTGATGTAACCAAAGGTTCCGAAGAAGTAAATGGCAATTGTCTTTTAGCAAGAAGTTTATCTTTTGCCTGTTGATGTTTCTTCTTTATTTCATCTGGTGTACATCGTAAAGGTGAATCATCTGCAACAGAAATAATAATTTTCAAAATGTTATTATTTTTTAGCATATTATGTAACTGCTAGATCTAGATCCATATCCATTATCTACCTTGTTGCTAATATAGGCAAAAAATACATAAAGTAAATATAAACAAATATATATATATATACAAATAAATTTGAATTTGAACATTACCTAATTTGTGAAAGGGCATTGAATTATACCTCCCAAATACCATTCCACTTGTGGAAGGTTTATTGGTTTCTGTTAATGATGGGGATTCAGGCATGGAATTATATCTACCAAAAGTAGATTTATTTGACGGGCTTTCTTTATTACACACTACATGTTCTGTCCAATTCACTGTTTCCTTTCTATTATGATTTTTGTCATTTTTACTGGTCATTTGTGAAAGTCTTTCTAATGCACTGTCATTAAGATTTTCGAGTAAGTTGTCGAATGAGTCATTATTTAACCTGGGTGAATCACATTTTTTTATTTTTTTTACAATCGGAGAATCAAAGTTGATGTTGCTTAAAATAGCATCCATGGAATCTTGATCAATATCTACTTTTAAGTTTGGCTTCATATATCTATCTACAGTTCCAAGGCAGGGTCTTTTTGCTTCCTGGGTTTCATTAGAAAAAATTTTTTCTTCTACCATTTGACTTACTTTTATTAAATCTTCATTTATAGAATCATCAGATTCTAAACCATTATCTGTTTCACTATTTACAAACTTAGAACTCAACACATTTTTCCTTAGACATCGATTTTTGTTTCTAACAGTGCTTCTAGGAGAACTGTCACTTGTGTCACTGAAAATATCTTCCTCAGACTGAGGTTTTTCAGATTTTAAAGGCTTCTTAGGCAGTATATCAAATAAATTTTGATTTAATGTGATTAGGTCTTGTAAAAATTCAGATTTTTTCTGTGAAGCCTTTACCATTCTACGTTTAGGTGCTACTTTTTCTATTACTTTAGATTTTATTATTTCTTTTACTCTCCTACTAACTGGTGTTACATTTCTGATATGAGATCGGCTTGATTTTGAAGTTGGTGTATTAAAGTTCCATACAACATCTCGCTCTCCTTCAATTCCATCTTGTGTACAAATAAATGGCACAGGACTTGATGCTTCAGAATCACAAATGGAGTCGCTATCTTTGGAAGTCGTATCTAATTTATGTTCAGGTGTAGAACATGATACTGAAATATATGGTTTTTTTATTAATATTGAATACTTTCTTTCTTTCGAATGTTATATTTAAAACATCAATAAAGTTATTAATTTGTAAGAAAATATATAAGTACCTTTATTTTTATTTTTCGCAACCATATTGCATTCTCTTTTATTTTTATGATTCATATGTGAGCTGAACTCTTCATGCAAATTAATAATATACGCTTTACCATAACAAAAATAATGTTTTACTACATTGGACTTTAAATATTTAACGATCAGAAGTGAATATATATAAAGTAAAAATATACAATGCTTGTTACTATGGCTGAGGACAGTAAGTAAATAATATAATTAAGTTATAGAATTACAATAATATATAAAAATTGAAATTGTAATAATCGTGGAAATGTCATTTATAATAGTGAAATGACATTTTGTGTGGAGTTGAACTTGACGTTTAAAATAATCAGAATTCGGATACATGTAAAAAACTAGGGTTGCCCGTGAAATAGTGGTTTCACTTTCCGTAAATAGTTTAAGTTGGAATTAAAAAGAACTTTATTATTTATAATTAACAATATTTAAGTAATTATAATATGTAAGAATAGATATATCAGTGATTTTATATTTTGCGAAGCGGGATCGCTTGTTTTTCTTAAAGTATTAATTAATGCTGGTCACCCTGTAAAATATTTACAAGTAGGTATTTAATTTAATACTATTAATACCTCCACCCTCCCGGCACCTCAGTCCTCAGTCCTCCTTCAATCGTCTGGCACTGTTATCACTAGTCGCATGTCATTCGTATAAAAGTGTTGTTGTTAATAATACTTTTTAAGACTTATCCGCGATGTGCCTTCGGAAGTGACACAGTTCTAGTGTAAAGTGAATTTGTAATCATTCAAAATGCTCGCGGACGGTGAAATAGTTGGTGACGGATCATGGAACCTCACGATCTACGTGACGGACTTGAACGAGAAGCGTACCATGGTCGTGAAGGGAGATATGCACATCGGCGGAGTGATGCTGAAGTTGACGGAAAGCTTCGGTAAGTAGTCAACCGTAGTGCTATAACCATTATTTTAATAATAAAGATGTTTACCTGTATCTACTGGCCTCTGAGTCATGAGTATTTTAGTAATAAATCTGTAGCTCACAGAATCAAATGTATTAGGTCATTATTTCCAATAATATAAAGCTAATACATATATTTAGTATTCTTGTTAAATATATATTTTTAGATATAAAATGAAACAGTGGTAGAAAAAAATATATTGCAAAATAAAGAATATATACAAATAAATTATTTACATTTTTCCTAACAAACAATACATTCTACATTGTATAAAAACATATTTTATTTTACTATAAGTGAAATTAAAACTATTAATGTACACTCTTCTTGTGGTGGAAGAGCTATCCAGTTGCTTTAATGTCTCCCTGTTCTCTGTAATTTTTTTGCCGTTGCCAGACCATCAATACAGTGATTGGCTTCTAGATCTTCTACCATCTACTTTGCCAACAACAATCAGTTTGTCAATATTATCAGACTGTCTTCAAGCTATTACATTGATTTTAATTAGTTAATGGACACAATTGAGTGAAAACACAAAATCTGTAATTAATATTTTAAAACAAATTGGTTTGGTTACACCAAAAACCTTTACACTATCAATTTCTATGTATATTATTTTTGACATTGTATTACAAAATTTTACTTATTGCATTTGTGCTCATGGAATTCATATTTTTTTACTGCATGAGAATTTTACGGTGCAGTGGCTCGCATTTAATCCCCTGTTGCAATTAGTTTATATTTTTTCTGGTCTGTCAAGACAGAGTGGTATTAGGCCCACCAATCTATATGGAATTTCTCAGGAATGAAATGTCTAACAATAATAATGAAAAGTTCTCACTGCTTACTCAGCATTATACTAATGTTGTAAAGTTAAAAAATTTGTTGGAATTTACTAATAAATCTTATTGTATAGCATAGTCCATTAATTGAGGAATCCATCATTATATCACATTAACCGTTTTTATGTAACCATCTTTACTTGCTGTTAGTTACTTAGAATGTGTCATACACAAATACAATTATCAGTTATTTCCATTTAACCATACAAGTAGAGCTGTAGGTAAACCATAGGAACTTAAAGCTATTTACTTAATTTATATATTGTAAAGACAAAAAGATTTACAAACAAACAACTAGTTGTTTTCAATGAAAAGTACAGTAAAATTGGATGTTCATCACATAATAAAACAATTACTATCATTACATTTACAAAAAATAATTCTTTCTTATCTTTAATGAATCTGCTTTTGCTCAGGTGAGATGTTATATCCACTAACAAACAACATTCTTATTGTCTTGTTTTTTTTTTCAAGTTTTTTCTCTTGATTTTTTTTTCTTATAAAAATATCTTGCTGACAGGAACTTGATTAAGAGTAATATTTTTTATTTTATCTTTTTTTCGCAAATAAAAACTTATTTTAAAATTAAGAATAATTGTTAGTAATTGCATCAAAATATTTTTAAAATATGCATTTTATAAGTATTCATTGCTTCGTTTAGTTGAGTTTATAACAGGTTTTGATGTTAATAAAAGCAGTACCTGATTTGCGAGGTAAGGGGAGAGCCGATAATTTGCGCGAGCGAGAAACGAGATGCGTGTACGCAGGCACGCGGCCTTCGCGGACGATATTATGATGACGGCGGCTAGTTTTTTTTTTAAATGTTGTCATCATTAGAAAATGGCTAATGTGTCAAAAGTATTTTTTTTCGTATTTTATTTTAAATATTAGTGGTTTATCAAGAAATTTGTTTAATCATAAACAAAATGTAATGTGTGAAGCTATAATTTTATATTATCGGTATAAGTATATTTTGTAGTAAATATAAAAAAAATAAAAACATCTGTTAGCCATTAGAGTGACCATAATTTTTGCACCTACGCAAATAGTATGGGATTACTTTCAAAATGGCGGTCGATATTCGCCCACTGTTATCCAATAGTATGAATAATTCATTATCTATTCAATGAACGTTATTATAATGTAAATTGTATTGCGTATGTGTGGTAAATAATTATGAACTGTATTTTATTAAATGTTTGAATACGCAATAAGGTTTGCATAATATATTGTTCTTTACATACCTACTTCTCTCTGCCATCTCATTCATTACACTGTGAATAAAGAAACTCGTAAACTTTAAGTATTATCCTACTAATATTATAAAAGCGAAAGTTTGTGAGTATGTATGGATGTTTGTTACTCTTTCACGCGAATACTACTGAACCGATTACGATGAAATTTGGTATGTAGGTAGCTGAAGACCCAGAATAACATATAGGCTACTTTTTATTCCGGAGTTCCCGCGGGATTGATTCCTAATTGAAAATAGATACATTTATCGCTTCTGAAAACTGAATGCGTGATCTCAGGGTCAAACCTTGAAGGTAGGCCTACATTTGGACACGCCATGTTTTTCTCATGGGTAGCTCTATGTGGCTTGCTCACGTGTTTCCAAAGCAAAAAATGTGTATGTTTATGCTGAAGGAAAAAAAACGTTAAATATAGTTTATAGGAGCATACTGCAGTAGCT
>JAATLQ010023568.1:6576-66737 GCA_013421005.1 Heliconius erato x Heliconius himera | reverse complement strand
GAGCTTTGCAATAGTTACCATATTTCTTATGTTGATAATATTGTTACGTTATCATAGGGTTTTCACGCGGACGAAGTCGCGGGCGGCCTCTAGTTAATATCATAATACCAACCACCTGCATAAACATTTTTTATGACATAAGTACCGTGGGGCTTCGCCCCCTCGTTCACTTCGCTTGCTTGTACCAGCTCGTTTCGCTGTAAAAATAAAACCTTAAAAAACTTTTTTTTTCTGTTTGCCTTCTTATCCACGATATTCTTGAGTTCACGCAGCCATAAACAACACATTAAACTTTTATAGATATATTATTTCATAGATAAAAAGATTATTTTTTCAAAGCCTCACTATGTATTTCGTATATAGCAATGCAAAAAGCAATGCAGAGGGAACCTAATGCTAAGACACTCTGTTCTCCTCTTTCAGACTTTTCGAGACAATACGTGTACCTAGAGTGGAGAAAATCAAAACCGCGCTGTGAAGCTTTGTTAATGATTGTATTTAAAAAAAAAGCGGTTTATCTACAGACTCATGAACGTATGCAAATTTTTAAAGCATGGTTACCATAAACGACATACTAGGTAGTCGAGCCATAATGTTAATTGGAGAGAAAGGAAATTGAGTGATCTAGTCGACTATTCAGCTAAACCCGGTTTCACCTGTTTAATCATGTCCTTGTTGCGTGTTTTAACAACAGTTTAAATGTTTAGTAAATACCTATTATTTAAACAATATGAATCTACCGTAACATACTTATTTAATAGTGAAATCATATATTTAATAGCATTTTACTTTTACTTTGAAGATTGCAAAGGTAATAAAAATATTGTGTGGTGGAACTCAACACCGCGCCTTGCCTCGATATCAGAGCAAAAAATGTTTTTTTTTATTTTCTCGAGTGGGAATCGAACGCACAACCAGTCGAGTTTACAGTCACATTTTGTGCCTCTGCGCCACGACTGATCTGTGAGGATATTTTTAATGTTGATAACCTAATCAATCACACGCAGTAGAATTATTAAGCTACTATCTATTTACAATTTACAAATTTTCGTAAGCAGCTGCTGTTTATTGATAGAGTAGAATCATATTATCCTCGTTTAATTATTGTTTAAAAATTATATTAATAGGCAAGTTCTAGATTTTAACATATTTTCGAATTTTTTCTTACAACGAAACTTACTAATACTCGACTTCAATAAAATTTATGGCACAATCTCGATTTCAATGGAATTTTGAAAAGAATGTTACTGGATCTGATTAATAGTTTGCGTTTATCTATCATTGTTGATAAGTTAAGATATTTTTTCCTATTTCTTTTAATATATTTAAAAAAATTGACGGTCCCTAGGTAACCTATCGAAATTGAAAATTGCTAATTTCTAATATTTTTCGATTATTTACATGTTTAAGACACATAAATTTTTGTTTTTGGAAATTTGGAAAAAAAATAGAACTAGTAAATTCAAAAGAGCAATAAAAACATTTCGATTTTACACTTTCGATACTTTACGTAGGGGCCATCGAAATGTAATATCAATATTTTAAGGATACCAGCAATGCCTTCGACGGAAAGTGGAGAGCGGAGTGTCTCAAAATAGGCTCCCTCTGTCTACCCTGCTACATGCGGTATACAGAAATTTAATCGAAATTTTTAATAATAAATACTAAGAAAAATATCGTCAGAAGACAATGCAATTTTGCAATATCTCGTAAGTGGCTGGTATCGCGTGTGCGCATATTATGAGAAGCCGCCATGTTGTCGCACGTTTCCGGCGCCTCTTCCCCACCGCGTAGATAAGGCGTTATCGTCCGCTCATTGTTCCTCAATGCTGTAAGGCCCGTTACCAATTGATGCAGGACGTTGACTTTATATTTTAGCACGTAAACTTACGTTAAATTTACTAAGCTATACTATAGCTATAGACCGTAGGAAGGTAGTGGATTTAGGAAAAGAGGGGGTCGGGTAGTCCGTGAATACCCCAGAAATTTTACTGACAGAAAAGTTTCCACGAAAAATAAAAAAATAAAAAATTACACGAACATATCTGTGCAAACTTAGTTCAGGTCCCTCCAGAAAATATCTCTATGTACGCCCATGACCATAGTTAACAAATGTCTTGTACTGTAGTTGTAGTTGCATATCGTTTAAATATGTATATGTTTTATTTTATATATTTTCTCAGCAATATGCTTTTTCCCGCATAGCATGATAGGTCTAGTGTCAAGACACTCCGTTCTGCACTATTTTATGACATATAGAGTATTTTTTACTTCTCGTGTGATTTTATTTTAAACGTTATAACGATATACGAGGACATTCGTGGAACAGGCGTGTGACTTTAGAAGCGGTAGGTTGGGGGTTCGATTCCCACTCGAGGGGATAATATTTAATATTTTAATTTTTTGCTCTGGTGTCGAGGCAAAACGCGGTGTTGAGTTCCTTCACTCAACACTCAATGCCTCCAGAATTGAGCAGAAGTGCGGAGAGAATTGTGTTTACACTAGGGCCCCCTTTGCCTACCATGCCACATGCGGGATACAGCGTGAAGCGTAAAGTGAGAATAAATTAACCTTATAATTACATACTTTGTAAAATATTTAAAACGGACTAGGTAATTTACCATATTTAAAAGGGTATTTTCATATCCGGACAAATGCTAACGAGTAAACCAACAGTGACTCAAAAGCGAGGCCATCCTCTGAATATGTATTTCACGGTTAATTTATTCATTATTGTTTCACATTTTAGGTAAACACGCACACGCATTTCATACTTCCCATTTTGGTAATATTAAGTTGAAAGGAACGTTTCAATAGTACCAACGTGTGATAAATTACATTTGTGATTTAATATAACCTGTTGACCTCGTTTTTGCATTTTGACCACATTTGGAGATATTGTATGCTGAGTAACAAAACCTGAAAATATTTCCTGTAATATATTTGTGTTTTTTCAGCTTCACGTTGTATCCCGAATGTAGCAGGGTGGGCAGGACCACTTAGTGTTAAGACACTTCGCTCTCTACTTTCCGTCGATTTCTGGAGGCGTTGTGTATTGAGTGACGAAACTCAACGCAGCGCTTTGCATCGATACCAGAGCGAAGTAAAGAGCGAGCTAAATTAAAACATTTAATATTTAATTTCCTTAAGTAGGAATCGAACCCACCAAACGAAGTGAGTTTGATTCTCACACAAGGATCTATATTTCCAACATAGATCCTTGTGTGAGAAACTCACTTCTAAGTTCTAATGTAATGCAAGTAAAGTGAAACAATTTGCAATTTAAATCAAAATCAATAAATCAGCTTCACGCTGTATCCCGCACACAGCAGGGTAGGCAGAGGGAACCTAGTGTGTTGTGTCTTAACACTCCGTTCCCCACTTTCTGCCGAATTCTGGAGGCATTGCGTGTTAAGTGGCAGAACTCAACGCCGCGACTTTACAACTTCGCCACAATAATACCGTAACTATTGTCATTTTATCATAATATATAATTATTTTAGAACTTTTGCTATCAGACTGACACATGTCAGGAAAGGGCAAGCCAGTTATCACAAACGTGATAATGCAAGTTCAAGCACTTACACTAAAGCCCTTATGACAGCACTCAACCAGTAAATGCGCAACCCGCATTCTAACAGCGTGGTTAAAAGCCGCTGTCAATTACGTACGTACCTAGCTTATGTTGATTTATGATAAAACATTTTAGGCAGTGATATTTATTTAATATGAGGCCAGTCGTGGCGCAGGGGCACAAAGTGTGACTGTAAAATCGACTGGTTGTTCCACACTCGACGAAAGGGAATATTTATGTACATTTAAATTTTAATTTCGCTTCGCTCTGGTGTCGAGGTAAAGCGCGGCGTTAAGTTCCGCAACTCAACACGAAATGCTTTCAGAACTCGGCAGAAAGTGGGGAACGGAGTCTCTTAACTCTAGTTTCCCTCTGTCTACCCTGCTGTGTGCGGGATACAGCGTGAAGCTGATTTATTTATATCTAATATTATTGTGAATTTTAGATATAGCACGGTAGGCAGAGGGAACGTAATGTTTAGATACTCCGTTTTCCATGCATCGAACAATTTTTTAAGACATGGTATGTTGAATGTCGGAGGTCAATGCCGCGCTTTGTCTTTTTGCCAGATTGAGGAAATGTAAATGATTCTTTTCACCTAGTGTAGATCGAAGATACAACCGTTGAGTTTATGATCAGCTGTGCTGCTGTACCACGAAGGCCTCGCTGGTACTGGCCTCATTATGTGTTTAATTTTACAATATCTATGACTTGACAGAAACATGTTATAGATTTTATATATATTATTATTTAAATACTAATTAGAAGCTATCTTTCTTTACTATCCATATTGTTTAAAAACAATCATATTCAGGTGAAAATGTAATAGTTATCGAAATAAACAGTAAATTTGGAATTCTAATTGCAATTGTTTTTATATTTTGCAAACGTTAAAATATATAAAGACTAAACACAATTATAAAGTAAAATACATAAGTATTGAGATCGAGTTGGATCAAGACGTGGTTCAGCAGTGTCACCAACTAGGGCTAGCTGCCGGACGCTAACGGTCGCGCGCATTCCTCCCCCTTTCCTTCCAACAACTAATTGCTTCTTATGCACAATTTTTTAAATATTATACTTTTAATGTAAACTAGAATCATATTAAAATAATAGAACAAAATAGAAATTATTATTTTTTATTAGTAGTACTTTGACGCCAGTATCATAGCGACGAAGTTTGTTCGTGAGGAAATGTATAAAAAAATTAATAATCAATTCGTTTTCTTTTACTATAAGTAATTTACATAATATTCCTAATATTAAATAATATATTTAACTCTACATTTAACTTAATTGTGTATACATCAAAACAAGATGTGGAGTTGAATTCACAACTATCGAGGTCATAAAATATTTTAATTTACACATATTTATATACAATCTCGCGCATATATCGAAAATAGCATTTATTTTGACGAAGCGACCTATCTGATATGTACTTACCACCTTTGTAATTTTTTTCTTCAGCTTCACGCATGCAGCAGAGTAGGTAGACGGGGCCTAGTGTTAAGATATTCTGCTCCTCACTTTTCGCCGAATACTTGAGGAAATGCGTGTTGAGTGGAGGAACTCAGCATCGCGCTTTATTAATACCAGAGAGTAGAAATAAAATTATTAAATATAAAATTTCATCAAATGGGAATCGAATCCATAACAAGTTGCGTTTCACACGCTTGTGCCTCTGTAACAATATTTATAAGGACAAAACAAATACATAGATTAAAAGAGGACTACATCAACAAACAAGTATGCCAAATATAAGATCTTAATGTTTATCATTTGTTATCTAAATACACAGTTAATTGAATTAATTTATTTCTCATTACGACTTAACAGCCATATTAAGATGTTCAACCGATGATAAGAATCTATGACTATTAATTATAATTGTGGTCAGTGAAGCTATTTCTATACTCTGTTACGATGGAATGTACGCGCGTTCGCATGAAGAGTAAAACGATATTATATACGTTTCGTACTGAAGTCTGCTTTATGTTATGGAAATTATTTATTTAACTGTTTGTTGTTTGATTTTAAGTTTTTTTTTATGTCAAAAATCATAATTTTTTACAAGAGACGACTTGAATTATAAGCATAACATGTAGTTACATATGATTTGGATGAACGACAATGTTTTCAATAAATAGATCTCTCATAAATATAATATAAGTAGTAAGTACCTGTATATTTAATGTTATTATTTCTTCGTTCGGGTGTCGAGGCAAAGTGCGGCGTTTAGTTTCACTACTCATCACGCAATGTCTTCGGCGAAAAGTTAAGAACGGAGTCTCTTAACACTAGGTTTCCAGGTTCCCTTTGCGTACTTTGCTATGTGCGTGACAGCGTGAAGCGAAAAAAAACTTGAATATTAAGACTCCACAAAAGTCTTCAATTTTGTGTAACATTGACAAGCAGCATCCGTGTATCTTGTTTCATTGAGAAATTGCCATTCAATTACAATCATGGGATGCCTAACCTTTCCGGAACTATGCAAATTGTTAGTAATCATAGTTAGTAACCAGATACTTAGTTGGGTAGTAGGAGTCACCTACCAGGTGAACAAAAAAAGTGTATAATGTGTTTTTTCTGCTCTAAGCTGTATTTTCTATGTAACAGGATAGACAGACAAAACCTAGTGTTAAGACTTTCCGCCTAATTTGGGAGGCATTGTCAATTGAGTGGCGGAACTCAACGCCGCGCTTTGCCTGGACTTCAGAACGACAAAATAAAAATATCAAATATTTCCAGAAATCTTGTTAAAATATTTAAAATTTCTACCAAGGTTCGCTTCTCTGAACGTGTATATATCGCAATTACGACATTATGCGGGATGATTCAGGATCGCGAATTACTGTAGCGGTCACGCATGATCGCCGACCGGTTTTGCCACAACCGCTAATGACGTCATCGGACTCAGAAAACATCACAGTCACCACTATGATAAATTACTACGTATACTCGTTAAATATAAAGGAAAATATTACCCATAAATATATTATTATGTTATAGCCTTAAAAACTTAATATAGGCCAGTCGTGGTGCAGTGGCACAAGCGTGTGACAGATTATGGGTTTGATTCCTACCTGAAGAAATTTAATATTTCCCTAAACAACACGCAATGCCTCCAGAATTCGGCAGAAAGTGGGGAGTGGAGTTTCTTAACACTAGACTCCCTCTACCTACCCTGCTACAAGTGGGATACTATAGGTAGCGTAAAGCTGTAGGTAGTAGTATATTAAAAACTTTATAAAATAAATTAAGAGTTCAAATATGGGACACTGTGGAGTGGAGGTAATACTGTGAAACGTATAAATTTACATGATGTAAGGCACTGACTGTTTAAGGTCGAATCACTTTAAATTTGCTTTAACAACAATTTTACATTGTACACATAACCTTAGTGTAGTAAATTACGTAAATGTTTATATATACATTTACATTAAAATAGTTTTAATAAGAAACATGAATAGGACCAATTTATTTTTATATAAATAAAATTAATATCCGTCATTCGTTCGTACTAAAAAGCCGTCGTGGCACAGGGGGACAAGGGTGAGACTGTAAAGCAACAGTTGTGGGTTCGATGCCTACTGGAGAGAATGAATTATTACTTATTAATAAATTCATTACTTCGCTGTGGCAACAAGACAAGAGATTGATTTTGAGTTCGCCACTAAACACTCAAAGTCTCGAAAAATTCGGCGGAAACTGGGTAACGTATTGTCTTAACGCTGGGTCCGTTTTGCCTACCGTTCTGTAGGCAGGACACAGCGTAAAGCCGATTTGATTTATGATTTTAAAATTAATATTTACAAAATTTGCTCGTATTATATAAACTGTAATTTTAAACTGGTACATGTTTTAGTTCAAATGTCTAATAATAAAATTCTGACTTCACCCGCGTATGTGTTGTATCAACAATACTCTAAAATATCTAGTTTGTTTTAGAAACCAACATCGATCATAACGTAATGTATGTTTTTAGGCTTCACGCTGTATCCCGCACATATCAAGGTAAACAGAGTGAACTTGGGAACCTAGTGTTAGGACACTCTGTTCACAATAAAACACTACCATTCCTCATTTCCGCCAAAATCTCATGGCATTGCGCATTGAGTGACGTAACTCAAAGACGCGCTCGTTGTCTCGTTACCAGAATAAGGTAATGAATATCTCATTCTTAAATATTCAATTTCCTCGAGTTGGAGTCGAACTCACAACCTGTTGCGTTCACAGTCGCACGCTTATACCCATACGCCACGACTGACCTTAAATAAAACACTCCCAAACATAAATTTAATCAATTAAAAAAAATACTTTATAACATGTTTTATAACATTTTAGTTGAACATTACAGCCGTCTGTCGCGTTAGGTCAAGGTCCATATCACCGCTCCTTTTATTTACCGATCCATTAAAAACAATTGTTTGACCTCAACCAGTCCTTTGTCCTCAATGTTATCTTTTTGCAGTAATAATTTTCTTAAATACTTATCTTTTCTTATATATTTATTTAAATTTATATTTTCATTTCTTCTCTTTGGTGTCGAGGCAAAGCGCGGCGTAGAGTTTCGTCACTCAGCACGCAGTGCTTCCAGAATTCGGCGGCAAGTGGGGAACGGAGTGCCTTAACACTAGGTTCCATCTGTCAATCCATCATTAAGAACAATTGTTTGATCTTTTTGCAGTAATAATTTTCTTAAATACTTCTTTTTTTATCGATATGAAATATTTATTTTAATTTATATGTTCATTTCTTCTTTCTGGTGTCGAGGCAAAGTGCGGCGTTGAGCTCCGTCACTCAGCTAGCAATGCCTCCAGAATTCGGTGAAAAGTGGGGAACGGAGTGCCTTATCACTAGATTCCATCTGTCAATCCATCATTAAGAACAATTGTTTGAACTCAACCACTCCTTTGCGCTCAATGGTTTCTTTTTGTAGTAATTTTCTTAAAGACTTCCTTTTTACATACATATCTCGTAATCGTAGTTGTTATCTTATCATTAGTCACTTGTACATAATGTTGGTATTTAGTAATTGAAGTGTAATATATTATGTAAGTAGTTTAATTTTAAAATTTAATTATATATATTAAAATAATATAAAATTTAAAAATGAATTAATTTAGATAATGATACCAATTGTTAGTAGTATTTCGAATATTAATATACATTTGTTCTCCAATTTCTCAGTAACATTGCCTAGCCAGATAATAAATTAATAGATATTAATTTAAATATTCCCACGAGAAGGATTTGAACCAACAATAAATGTGTGCGCTCAATCACGTTCCAAAACTGCGTCACGATACTGCGGCTAAAATATACCTATATTTCTTATAATTTATGGTTGCGAGGCCATTATTATAATTATAGTATTACATATAATTTAACCTGGTGCTGTCATGCACGATTCGTATTCTTTATACTACCTATATGGCACGCGAAGTTCACATTCAATGTCCTCTCTCATTTTATAGTCAGATTTGTGAGAATTGGATACAGAAGAATCTGTATTGCCATCGTATGTATATCTAGAAAAATTACCTTTAAACAGATATGTTCTTGTAAACGTTGCTTTTTTTTTAATTTTCGGAGCAAATTTTTTATTAGTAATTTTTCTACGGTAGGCACCACACTATTCTAGGGTGGGGCACGGACCTCCCGTCTCTTCCTACGCCCATGGTTATATAATAGGTCGAAGTCACCGTAACTTAACCCAAAAGTTATCTATAACTAAGTTGTGATCTCACCCAATACACTAAGGTCTGAGTCATTATGGTTTCAGAAGACAAGAATGATTAACGATTTGTTTGATGCTACTATAAACAAAGGGCAAGAGATGTGGGTTCTATTATTTTATGTTATTTTGAAACTACATTTATTAAAGTAACTGTACATATCTAATAAGACAAAGCGCGGCGTTGAGCTCTGCTCAATACGCAATGCCTACAGAATTCAGTGAAAAATGATGAATTAAAGTATCTTATTGGGAAATGAATATTTTAACACTTTCGCTGGTTCTCTCTATCGACCCTGCTATGTGCGGGATACAGCGTGAAGCAAAAAAGAGTATGTAATTAATAATTATATTATCTGTCACTACGATGTAAAAGTGGGGAATGGAGTGTCTTAACACTAGGTTCCCTCTGCCTACCCTGCAGTGTACGGGATAGCGTGAAGCTGACGATGTAAAAATATATGAACGTGAACGTGATGTCATTTAAATTCTATTTAATATTCTGGGTTAAGGACGCTACGTAAGTTCATAGAAAACTTCAAATAAGTAATTACTCAGTTATTCCATAGATACACTAGTAATTCACAGAATATAAGATGAGAATGTGAAAACAACTTTATATTTTGCCTTATAAAAATGTCATACTTTTTATTATGATTAAATTTTAAAAAATATATAAAGACTTACTTATGTTAATTATTTAAGAAGTCTGCTCTTTTTTAAAATTAATTTATTTTACTATACCTTAAATATGTAAAATAAGGATATTTACAAATTTTCAACACCACAGTATGCATATTTCAATTTCCTGGTCGACATTCGATAACGTGGTAATGTTTATTTTAAGTAAATTTTAAACTCGTTATTTCATACGAGTGCTTCTGTATAGCAAATGATATTTTATCAATTATAAATGATTGTATTTTAAAAGATGACAGGTTTTTTTTACTTACACAATTTAATATTTCAATTAAAATACTGATTTAAAAAAACATTTAAAAATCTGTTTCACGCCGAATCCCGCACCCAGCAGGGACAGACAGAGGAACCCTAGTGTTACGACACTTCTTTTCCCACTTTTCGCCGATTTTTTTGAAGTATAATGTGTTGAGTGGCGGAATTCAAGGCCGGGCTTTTACCTTAGTGCAAGGGCGAAGCAATGAAAATCTTAGTAAATAATGATTCATTCCCTATGTGGGGATCGAACCCACAACTGTCGCGTTACAGTAACACCCTTGTGCCCCTGCGTTACGATGGAAAAACATTGATTTCTTTTTATTAAAACGTCAAATCGAAGTAAGTATAAATAAATCTTCTTCAAAAATATCATACAGAAGTAACTTATTCACTTTCAGTACATATTTTCTGTGGAGAATGAAGTGTCTTAACACTAGGTTCCCTCTGCCCAACCTGCTGAACGCAGGATACAGCGCGAAGCTGTTTTTTTTTATTTTTAGTACATATTTTCCTTATCTCCCAACAGACTTGTCACTTTTAATAAATGACAGGAATCTGTAAATAGCATCTTTTGTTACGAATTTAGTCACAAAATCCGGTTTAGTCTTAATCCGCAAAGAAGCTGTCTCGAGTAGGGGGGTCGTAAGGGTCAATGCACTTGAAATATTCGAATACTGCTCCTGCCGCATCTCGTCTTGATATAAAAAATGCGAATCGCTTTTTTCGTTTAGGCAACACTTGTCTTTTAAAAGTTTGCATGTATGGTAAGTTGTGTTAGGGTTGTAAATAACATCAAACATGGATCTGGGCCCCGAACTTTAGATTTCAATAGATTTGTTCGTGTAAAATTTGGTATTTTTTTTAATTTTATTGTTGAGGCCAATTTTTTTTTGTATTTTTTCTACAGTGGGCACAGGTCTTATTCTACGGTGGGTATGGCCTACCCAGTCCCCCCTTCCCTCTCCTACGCTCATGACTTTTCAGTGATCACAAATGTTGAACAAAGGTACTAACTACTATTCTGTTAATAGATTTTCATCTGCCATTAAATCAAAACATCACTTGCGAGACAAACACTAACAAGATATGGAATGTAAATTAAATATTAAGATGATATGCAGACCTCAATCTTGAATCAAGATGCAAGAAACATGTGGCAATCAATTACGAACTTATTTAGGGCGGTGCATTTATTAAAAAAAATAGATCAGCTTCACGCCGTATCCCGCACACAGCAGGTTGGGCAGAGGGAACCTAGTGTTAAGTCACTCCGTTCCCCACTTTCCGGCGAATTCTGAAGGCATTGTGTGTCGAGTGGGGGTACTCAAAGCCGCGCTTTTCCCTGACACCAGAGAAAGAAATTAAAATAAAAATATAAATAAATAAATATTTCATTTTCTCTAGTGGAGATCGAACCCACAACCAATCACTTATACACAGTCACACGATGTATTTATTAAGACTTAATAAAGCAAGTCATTCTTATAATGAATTCATTTTATATTAAATTTAACCCTATTCTATGGACGACCCGCATGTATTAATTTACAAAATAATATATCGGCATATTATTAAAAAGATTTGTTTTGTAATTAATTGTAAGAGCGCTACCTAATTTGGACTAGAATTTGTTCTAAAATATATATTTTTTTTGTAATAATTTATTTGTTTATTGTATGTCTCTGGATATGACGTAGAAGTGGACAAAATTTAACATAAAAAATGATCTGAAGATGGTAGTGGGTATTACCTATATAAAAACTCTTTTGGCATCAAAATAATGTTGGCATTGTTAGAAAACAGAATTAAATATATTATAAAAACTTTTTAAATTGTCATTGTACAAAATAAACTAAGCAAACAAATGTCTATGTTTTTAAGAAATAATAATTTAAATTTTAAATCTTAAATAATAATCCATTTCTGCATATATTTGGTGTTCAGTCCATAATTTTTAATGAGATACAAAAGGGTTATGGTGCACGTATTAAGAACGAGAGATAAACATGCTTTGAAATTATCATATGTGATAAGTATATTTTCCCACGCGAAATGTTTGGGCGGTGGTAAGTGGAGAGACAAACAAACGTTAGCATTTGACCTCTCTTGGAATGCGTTTTATTGTTAAAACAAGCTTAGATGTTATACCGTATACCAATTTCACACATTATCATGGAAAGCTGTGTGTAGTATTGACTGTTGAAAAATAAAAACAATTAAATTAAGAAAAAATATACGTAAAAATATCAGCTTCACGCTGTATCCCGCTTACAGCAAGGTAGGCAGAAGGAACCTAGTGTTAAGACAATTCTGAATTCTAGAGGCATTAAGTGTTGAGTGGTGGAACTAAACGCCGCACTTTTGCCTCGACTCCAGAAAGAAGTATTGGAATTATAGTCGCGCTTTCAGTCATACATTTTGCCACTACTCCACGATTGGCCTTTAAAAACATATCTTTTTTGAATAGTCGTACGGCTTTGTCCTCTGATCTAAACGTGTTGAAATACATATTTCTTAAGTGATTCATTACAGGAATTCAATGAATTTTAACAAGTTGCACCCAGACGTCTCCAGTGGCACATGGCCCGCTCTGGGCGCTACGTCCCGACAAAAATAGACAAGTAGCTATTTATATATCGCATCCGCCCTGCGCACGCGCACCGTGCTGCTTGACGGCGCCTGCGTAAACATGGCGCCGATTTATCATAGATTTATTTAAACTTACTAAAATTTAAATTCTGTTTCATATTAAGTAATAACTAAAAAATACTTTAATATTGTTCTAAATGCTACTTAAAATATTTTTAACGTTAAAAATAACATTTATCATGCTGCTATGATTAATCGAACTTCTAAGTTTGACCATAATTTAATTTATCTTTACAAAGGTATTATAAACCAAATCTTTGCAAATACCGGGAAATTGATAGTGATTCTTAAGTCATAATGTAAAATAGAACATATAAATTTTATTTACAATTTCAATCGAGATGAACATTGTAATGAGGGCAGTGGAAACGTGGCGCAGGATCACAAAGTATGACTGAAAGATCGACTGGTTGTAATTTCGATCGACATACGAGGAAGTAAAATATTTATTTATATTTTCATCTCTTCGCTCTGGTGTCAAGGCAAAGCGCGGCGTTGAGTGCCGCTATTCAACACGCAATGCCTCCAAAACTCGGCGGAAAGTGGGAAACAGAGTGGAGGCGGACGGACACAAGTTACCCTCTGCCTACCCGGCTATGTGCGGGAAACAGCGTGTAGATGGTTTAATTTTGATTTAATTTAATTTTATGAACACTGTAGATGAATGATGAATGAAAGATGAAAGTGTTTGCAATACAATCATTTCACTGGTGCGATATAATTTTTATTTAGGTCAAAGTATAACCTGATACCTCGACCCAAATGTGAAATATATTTATAGTTATATTGAATAACCTTTTAATATAGCACAGTAAAATTTGCGAATCATGGAAGCTATATCCCAAAAAGCTTTTAACGTGGTCGGATGTGATCCATCAATCACGTTTAGAGATTAAAAAAAGGTTGGGAAAGTACTAGCAGATGCATAATATATAGAATGTATATGGAATTGGAAACCTACACACTTCCCATATTTCTTGGAGGCTTTGTTGTATAGTTCATAGCCAAAACCACAACAACATATTGTAACTAATGGTCTATAAATTATAAACATTATCTATATAAGGTGTAATAAAGATTTTGGCAATTTATCTTTCATTTATTTATTTAGAATTTTCGAGTCCAAAGTATACGTGAACGTACTCTGCGCTTAAATTCAACCCTGTAGATATATAATAGATGACACAAAAATGTCATAAAACACATGATAACATAATATTAATTGCTTCCTTTACTCTTATTTGACATCCTTAATTTCCTCTTACGGGAATCGAACCCACAACTTGTCGCGATTATATATTTGTTATCGCACATTTGTGCCCCTGCCACTTATTTTTAGTATTATATTTAGAGTCTTCCCATCTTCTTTAAGGCCAGTCGTGGCGCAGGGGCACAAAGTGTGCCTGTAAATCGACTGGTTCAGGGTTCGATCCCCACTCGAGGAGATGAAATATTTATTTACATTTATATTTTCATTTCTTCGCTCTGTTGTCGAGGGGTAAGCGCGGCGTTGAGTTCCGCCACTCAACAAGCAATGCACGCAGAAATTGGCCTACCCTGCTGTGTGCGGGATACAGCGTGAAGCTGAAAAAAAAATTAGAGTAAAGTTGTTAAATAACAATTAACATGTCACATTTTATTACTCGAATTGCATCCTATTTGTTCTACACCTCAATGTCACAATGGCTTGCTTCTGTGTAATATTTATTCACGTGGTCTTATATGAAACTGTTGTTGGAACTACTATTGTGTTTATTTGGAATTTGTGATTTATATTAATAGAACGCATCTTGGTATAATACGCGTTAATCATGGAAGTAAGTCTTTGTACCGATGCGATGTGATTGCTTTATGTGCTGTTTGGTCGGAACCCCAACGATTGTGTGATTAAATCTGACTAAAGAAAATAACTTTATATTATATCATAATATTATTATTATCTGATTTGGTTCGAAGAAATGTGGCACAACTTTAACTATTCATCACAAGTCGTCCTTAAAAAGAACTGAACGTATAATACTAATCAAATATCTGATTTAACGAGCAATTTAAATAAAAATTCAAGTAAGTAGTCTAAGCTTCACCGGTTGACATTAACCTAAAACTACTATGTTTGTGTTCGCATTCCGTAGTAACCTTCAGCATTACGTCGCGTCAGCCTCGGAGTGTCTCGACACTAGGTTTCCTCTGCCTACAATGCTACATGTGGGATACAGCGTGAAGCTGCAAAATAAAGTAGTCCAAGATTCACTGGTTAACATTAACCCAAAACAACATTACAATTGATTATGTACCATGTTTGTGTTCGCACTCCGTAATTACCTTGAGCACTGCGTATCGACGCAGAGTGTCTAGACACTAAGTTTCCTCTGCCTACCCAACTAAATACGATAGAATAGGATATAACGGGAAGCTGGAAGAAATAAAAATATCCAAGATTCACTGGTTGACTTTATACTAAAACAACATGTCAATTGATCATGCACTATGTATGTGTTAGCACTCCACAGTAGTCTCGAGCATCGCGTCCACGTAATCTGGGTCACGGTCCATCGTGAATCTCGTTTTGGCTTGTCTGTCTGTAACCTTTATACTCTCTCGTGTGTTTACTTTATGCGATCATCGACATAAAAAAGTCGAGAATCATGACGCCTATGTTCGATGACTAAAATATATTAAGCCACGAGAGCTTTTAGTGGTAATGGTAGGTGTCAATCTTGAGACTGATGTAATTTTTTTTTTTAATTTAAGTAGATGGAGACGCAAAGTAAATATTTAAGATTTGCTTTCATTAATTTTCGGTAAAATTTCTAGTTTCTAGGCAAATATGAATTAATATATGTTTAAAAGAAAGTAAACGAATATAAACCAATGTCATTGCAGCGAAGCTAAAATACGTGGGATCAAACGTGATGATTTGTGGATATACTTCTTCTGCTGATTACTTTACGTTTCTAAATAGAGAAATATATTAAGATTTTTTATTAAACTCCATTAATAATTTAAAAAATATCTAAAAAGTAAAGATCTTAAAATATACGCAATAACAGTATAATATAAGATTAAACTATTAAAATTAGAATACCATCTGTTACACCATTTCCGGTGGTAATGACGTCAATACAATTTACTCTTTAAAGAAAGCTATGTATGTATATACCTACCTACTATAAACAGATATAAAAGTACAATTATGAATATTACACGACGTTTTGAATAGTTACTGTAGATTAGCCCTTGGTCACGGATCATAGATAGGGGACGAAAAAAGATACAACACACATTAAAGATTTTTTTTTTGGATTTACGCTGTATCTCGCACATAGGAGGCACAACCTAGGAACCTAGTGTTGAGACATTCCGTTTCCATTAAGACATTTCCATTTTGGTTTCCCACTTCCCACCGAATTCTGGAGGTATTGCGTGTTGAGTGGTAGAACTCAATGCCGCGCTTTGCCTTATTACCAAATCGAGGATATTAAAATATTAAATATTTCATTTCCTCGAAAGGCAATCGAACCCACATCATGTCACATTTCCAGTCACGCGCTTATGTCCGCACCACGACTGACCTCATCAAAGTAAATACACACACTTTAAAGTAAAAACTACGGTTAGTATAGTTTTATGATGTTAAAACTTTTGGAGCATCTAAAGTATTTTTAGATGCAGCAACCGTTACAATTGTCAGTCATAGGTTAACTACTTGATTGGTGAAGACGGCGATCCGCAAACGTGATAAGTGGATGATGACGGTACTCCTTCCTACCCGGTTTAATTTTGATGTCACGCTCTATTTGCACTCTTGTGACTCTTGTTTGTTTTCCCATAGTTTGCACGTATTTTGGCAGAACAGAGTTATGGTCTCCAATTTTTCACTCGCTTTTTCTGGTTTTGGTACGTTTAAATATAATACATTGCAGCATATGCAAGATATAACGTGAAGCTGAAATAAATATGGTAATAAAAAGGGCAAAGTCAAAACCATATTTTTTTTAACTTATGAATGTGAGAAAAATAAAGATAAGATAAATTATATCAGTATGAAAATATTTCGCTGAGCTACTTTTTCTTGCACTTACCTAATCTTACTACTTATATTATCTTTTTAAATATTTGTTCGACCGAGATTCTTATTTTACTGTAATAGTCCCAGAGACTTAAATTTATGATATGAATATTAATTTAGTGCCAGTCATGGCGTAGGGGCAATTGTGTGCGACTGTAAAAGCGACAGGTCGTGGGTTCGATTCCCTCTCGAGGAAATGAAATATTTAATATTTTGATTACCTCGCTCTTGTAACGAAGCTAAGTGTAAAGTTCGGCCACTAAACACGCAATGCCTCCAGATTACGGCGGAAACTGGTTTACGAAAGTGTCTTTACACTAGGTTCCCAAGCTCCCTTTACGTATCCTGCTATTTACGGGATAGAGCGTGAATCCAAACAAAACATATAAATTATATTTTGTACTTATGATAAAAAAAATATTACACGCCTACTATACATAGATATGTTTAGTTAATATTTACAATGTAACATCGTCATGTACCGAGGAAATAAATTTATAAGCCTAGCCTAGATCTCTTATTACGCGTGTAAGCCGCGAAAAATAGTATTTAACAAACGGATGTCTTGATATTAGACTTATTAAAAAATAATTCAAGGTCTAAATTTGACTTGGCTATTTCTTATTACCAGGTGGTACCAACAAACTATATATCTATCTCGTAGTCTAGTAGGTACATTACTTAACATTTAACTTGGCTCTCATCTATGCTTTCAACTTAACTTAACTTAGCTTTACGCTTTACCCAGCGGGGTAGTCGGAGAGAACGGAGCGCCAAACGCTACGGTCTCTACATACCTCTTTCGCCTCGTCCACTGTCATCAACCTCTTCATACACGCCCTAACCTCTTCATATATGTATATTATAGAAGTAGTTAATTTTTATTACAGTCACCTCTCAAACTATATTACATTCAACTTCATAACTACAATCAGCAAATTCAGATAGCAAGTTCACTGACCCCGTTCTAAGAATGAATCCTTAGATCGTTTGTTCTAAAAGATTCCTATGGTATCACATCACATGATACAGTTTGGGGGGCTTTAAAAGGTATTCATGTTTAAACAGAATACGCTAATAGCTGGCTTCGGAACATCTCACCTAAATTGATAATAATTGCTCTAGAATCGTTAACAGTAGCACTAACCTGTCTAATTAGATTTGTAGACACTAAAAATACTGTTGCTAAGCTACTATTTGATAAATATGTTTCGACGAAAACGAACTTAGTGTTTAGACACTCCGTTCTTCACTTTCCGCCGAATCTTTCAACGCATTGCGTGTTGAGTGATGGAACGCAAAGCCAGACTTTTACCTTGGTGCCAGAGCAATAAAATGAAATGAAAATATTAATAATCATGAATTCCCTCTAGAATCATTAACTGTAACACTATCCGTGTCTTATTTGTCTAAAACTGTTGCTAAGCCACAATTGAATAAATTAGCTTTCACGCTGTATCCCGCATACCGCAGGGTAGGCAGAGAGAATCCTAGTCTTAAGACCATCAGTTCCCCCAGTTCCCGCCGGATTTTTTGAGGCATTGCGTGCTGAGTAGCGAAACTCAATACCAGGCTTTTCCCAGGTGCCAGAGCAATGAAATAAAATGAAAATTTATCTATTTATCAGCTTCACGCTGTATCCCGCACGCAGCAGGGTAGGCAGAGGGAACCTAGTGTTAGGGCACTCTGTTCACCACTTTCTGCCGCATCGGCATTGCTTATTGAGTGGCAGAACTCAACGCCGCGCTTTGTTGTTGACACCGGAGCGAAGAAATGAAAATATAAATTTAAGTAAATATATCTTTTCCTCGAGTGGGGATCGAACCCACAACCAGTCGGTTTTACAGTCACACTTTGTGCCCCTGCGCCACGACTGGCCTCGAAATTAAAATATTAGTATAATAATAATTCATTCTCTTGAATCGTTATCTGTAGCACTAGCCGTGTCTAATTTGTTGTAGACGCTGTAAAGTAACAGAATTTGATTGGATTATGTCCGAAATTATTAACCTTGTGGGGCAACACAATGGTAACTTTCTATTTGTCTTTTAAGATTTGACACAGTTGATGAAACCTGGTAGATTTGGTTGCTTAATATAATATAGTGTTAGTGGAGGCCAGTCGTGGTGCACTAGTGTGACTCCAAACGCGACAGCTTATGGGTTCGATTCCCACCTGAAGTAATTCAGACACTTTTAATATTTTAATTTTTTGTCGCTCAATACGTTGAGTTCCGCCACACAACACGCCATGCCCCTAAGATTCAGTGGAAAATGGTAAAAGGACTGTCTTAGCACTAGTTTCCTCTGCCTATCCTGCTGCGTGCGGGATACAGCGATTTAATTTTTTAATTTTAATCGTATGTTTTTTTTTGTTTCAGGTAAAGGTGAGTTGTAAATGAAGCTGCATTTTGGCCAAGAAAACTTGGTAATAGTATGTCTATATATTTTATAGCTTCGTCCTTAACCTTCAAGAGTGTAATAAAAATATGTAATATATATAATAAGGACTCTGGTTATTTTATGTGCGATATGTGTTTTTATAGTCACAATACAATTTTCATTTAAGTAATTTAAAAAATACGTAACATTTACGATCGACATTGAATTTTACTAAAGATTGTTGTACAAATAGCTTCTATATTCTTTTGACCATAATAAAAAGACGTTTTTTTTAGCTTCACATAATATCCCGCATAGAGCAGTATAGGCGGAGGGAAACTGGGAACCTTGTTTCAAAAGACTACACTCTCATCAAAACACTTTAGTTCCCCACTTTCCACCAAATTCTAAAGGCATTGCGTGTTGAGTTGATTTGAACTCAACGTTGCGCTTTGCTTCGTTACCAGAGCGAAGAAATGAAAGCATTAAATATTTCATTTCCGCGACTGGAAATCGAACCCACAACCTGTCGCATTTACAGTCACTTGTGTCCCTGCGCCACGAATAACCTGGCAAATACTAATACTTGTTACTAGCTTATATTACATCCTCCAAGTTTATTCCTCTTAAATTCAAAGACGAATTGAGTAAGAGAGAACTTAATCGAAAGACTGAGTAATTAAATAAATTAGTAGAAAGATTTTTAAAGTTGGTTTCGAATTACTGCATACAGCTGTATCGTTGTAATGAATGGATTCAGTGACCGCCCTCTGTTCGACCCTTTTATTAGATTCGTTGGGCATTTTAAAATTTATGATTTATTATTTATGGGTATTTGTTACATATAAACATAACATATTTGGAGCCAGTCGTGGCGCTGGAGCACAAATGTGAGACTGTAAACTCTCGAAAAATATTTACAATTTTCATTAGCCCTGGTGTTAAGTTCCGCCACTCAATACGTAATGCCTCGTTCGGCGGAAAGTTGGGAACCGAGTGTCTTAACCCTCTACCTACACATTCGCACAGCCACGGCTGGCTTCAAACAAAATTGAAACACTTTTAGTTTAAAATATAACAACGCATATTTCTTATTGAAGAAATTTGATTGACGTTATTTCATTAAAATTTTTTAATGACTATATATTTTTATTTGTTTTTTTATATAGCTTTAATTTTTACGTCTTTAGTGTTTTTATTTTAGTTAATTTTTAAAGTGTAATTGACACTTTAATAATAAGAAATTTACGTAATAATCGAGAAAAAAATTGTTTCGACCGACCAAATTTAAATGTCGTAAAAAACGGAATGTTTGTACGCCCCGGTAGCATGTTTCGGGACATTGGGTCACACAAGTGAAAAACGGGATAGTCCCGTTAAAAACGGGACGTCTGGTCACGTTTTATATGTATGTGGTAGTTAGCAATATTTGTTTTGCTTTGATACCGACACACACGGCGACGTATTTTATCTTCACAACAAAAATCGTTATGTTTCGAGTAATGACATTCATCCTGTTATTTCAGACGTGTTTCCTGTTATTTATAGAAATGAGTAAAATAATTTGCTTTACCGTTACAACATTCGTCCACGTGTCCAATTGTTCTACGATTCGTAATGGGGATTTACGAAACACATAACTTGGCTGTTAGCGCTGGTGTTTTTAGTTTATTTTGGTTTTCCATTTTATAAACTATGCTACAGCGTTTTTTTTTCTTAGCTTCACGCTGTATCTCGCATATAGATGAGTAGGTAGAGGGAACCTAGTGTTAGACTCCGTTGCCCACTTTTCGCCGAATTTTCAGGGCATTGCGTGCTGTGACCAGAGAAATGAAAATATTAATAAATAATCATTTATTCTTCGAGTGGGGATCGAACCCACTACCGTCGCGTTAGAGTCACACGCTCGTGCCCTTGCGCCACGACGGCTTTGTTTTTCGTTTAAATATAGGTATATGTCTAATTAAAATTATATCTATATTTAAATGAAAAACAAGTGTTGTAATTAGGTTAATTTATAAAAATGTTAATGACTTAGAAAGACTCATGTGGCATTTCTAATTACCAATGGATTTTGTAAGATCAATATATAGATAAAAAATGAGAGCACGTTTAAATATTTTGTTAATAGAAATTTATAAGATTTTACTCTAATACTAATATCGTAGTTATTTTTAATAATTACTCTCATTTAGACAAATCACAAATGCATGTACGCAATATATTCAATACTTTCTTTTTGTTCAGCTTAACGTTGTATCCCGCAAAAAAAGAGTAGGCAGAGTGAATCTAGCGCTAAGACAGTCTGATCCCCACTTTCCGCGGATTTTTAGAAACATTGTGTTTGCCTTTGATAAGCATGGCGAATCAATAAAAATATTAATAAATAAGAATTCAGTCTTTTGAATGGGAATCGTACCCACAACCGTTGCCTTTACAGTGCTTGTGCCCCTGCGAGTTTGCGACACGACGGCCTCAAATTCTACGCTTAGGTTAGCTTTGTCTTCATACAACATAAAGACGAATGGTCTACCATAAAATTTCTATATATATTAATCTCAGAAGAATCTCACAAAATAAATCCCCCAAAGGCCGGTCGTGGCGCAGAGGCACAAAGTTTGACTGTAAAATCGACTGGCTGTGGGTTCGATCCCCACTCAATAAAGTAAAATATTTATTTATATTTTCATTTCTTCGTTCTGGTGTTGAGGCAAAGCGCGGCGTTGAGTTCCGCCACTCAGCACGCAATGTCTCCAGAATTCAGCGGAAAGTGGGGAACGGAGTGTCTTAACACTAGTTTCCCTCTACCTACCCTGCTGTGTGCGGGATACAGCGTGAAGCTGATTTTTTTTTATTTTAAATACCCTAAAGGTATCGATAATTAAATTTTAAATTACAGTCCCTTTTGCCTATATAATAATTGAAACGGTGATTTGTAAATTAATAGTGCATCGTATATTTAAAAACATTTCCCTTACCACGCCCACACCCTGAGGCACTAAAGCCCACACATATATCTCGATGTGAAAATAACAAATTTCGCAACTAGCCAATTTAGCCTTAATCTTTGCTTTATAGAATCCCCTTTGTGCAGTCCTAACGAACTCGAGCGCCCTAGATTACTGCCTTTGATCTTTATGTCTGGTCGTGGTACGAATATAACGTATTATGATTTTTATTTTCTTTGAAATGGCCGAATTTGTCAAACTTTACTAATATAAATAAATCAAATAAATCAGCTTCACGCTGTATCCCGCACACAGCAGGGTAGGCAGAGGGAACCTAGTGTTAAGACACTCCGTTCCCCACTTACTGCCCAATTCTGGAGGCATTGCGTGTTGAGTGGCAGAACTTAACGCCGCGCTTAGCCTCGACACCAGAGCGAAGAAATAAGAATTTAAATTTAAGTAAATATTTCATCCCTCGAGTGGGGATCGAATCCAAAACCAGTCGATTTTACAGTAACACTTCGTGCCGCTGCTCTACGACTGGCCTCAGTCTACTACCTTTACTGATATAATTCTATGAAATGTTGTGTTGTACAGTGAATTGGAACGAATAAGTTTTAAGACGATTTACTTGAATATTTAATATTTAATGCTTAGGCCCGTATTTATGAACCGCTCTCAAGTCTGGGATCGATCTTGAGAGCGATTCATAAAAACGGATCATAGTTCAATACATTCTGAGAGAATACAACTCATTCCAATTAAATAAAATGCATACCAGTTACATATAAAAAAAAACAAGTCCTTAATAATAAAGATCAGTTTCTGTTGCTAAAAAATTATCTTTATACTTATAAGATTTTTCTAGCAATAAACGCAATTAACGTTGACATTCTTTACTGGAACGTTTATAAACACCTCGTTAGAGTTATATTGCGTCATTTTCCAAACGAAGCAAACTGTTATTGATTTGACCATATAAGGAAATATAAATCGCCCGCTGTACCGTCCGTTGCATTGACGACATTATAGATAATAGCCGAGGCCGGTTAAAGGTTACCTTATCTAAGTGCAACAATGACTAACGCGAATATTTATACGTTCCACTTTTCATGTATAATAAATAAATTAGCTTCACGCTGTATCCCGCACACAGCATGGTAGTCAGAGGGAACCTAATGTTAAGACACTCCGTTCGCTACTTTCCGCCGAAATTTAGAGGCATTGCGTGCTGAGTGGCGGAACTCCACGCCGCGCTTTGCTTCGACACCAGAGCGAAGAAATGAAAATATAAATGTAAACATATATTTCATTTCTTCGAGTGGGAATCGAACCCACAACCAGTCGATCTTGCAGTCACACTTTGTGTCTCTTCGGCCTCAACATCCACTTTACATGTTATGTATTATTATGATTAATGACAATTTTTTACGTTTTCTATTTTTTGTGATCTTTTAAAGGTAAGGTTATGTCTCTGATATGCTTCTCTTTTTTCTTCTTAATTTAGTTTTACGCTGTATCGCCTAGTTGTTCTCTCTGCCAAGCTAGCAAGATTAGCTACACTTGGAAACCTAATATTAAGACACTCCCTCCCTATAAGACACTTCTGTTTAACAGTTTCCGCCGAATTCTAAAGGCATTGAGCGTTAAGTGGCGGAACTCAACGGCGCGCTGTCTCAATTTCTAAAATATATGTATTAGTAAATATTTTTTTTATATTGAATTACTGAAACGATCTTCATTTTTATTAAATCGTACATCATATCGAATAAAGAATCGAATAGAAAATTGAGTAACCATTCAAAATATTTAATCATTTGTCTATAAGATGGCAGTCCGCCTCCAGACGGAAGCGGTGGGCGTAGATCGTGCGCCCACTTGACGCTTATGTCACCAACACCACTCATCGTATATGGACAGCTGTTCAGAGTTTTACGTTTTTGTTTTGTTTCGCATACTTTAAATATGGACAAGACAGTTTTTTTTTCTTATATCTCTATGCGTCTTTTACCATATGAAGTTTAAGTTCATTTCAAATAGATCGTAGTGTTAAATCATTCTATGTTAAGGAAGGAAGAATTAAAGAAAATTTTGATAATTCATCCCTCGAAGAGGAATCGCTCTACCACGAGTCACATCGGTCCCAAGTCACATGCTAGTTTATACACTAGCATGTGAAGTGTCTTCTGGGCGAGCTACACTCGCCCCTCCCAGCCCGGTGACGCTGTCAAGACCATTCCAGGTCAACAGCATTAAGTCCAGTCGAAAAAAAAAAAAAAAAGAAGTGTCTTCTTACTATTTTGTACTTTTTGCCTGGCATGTAGGTATATGTTTACATCTTACACAGTGTAAAGCAAGCCCTAATAATCTAATATCCAAGTCTTCTGTCAATATTTCTATAAGGTAAAAAAAGGACGCGGCTTTGGGGACCGCCACTCAACACGCCATGTCCAGAACGGCGGGAGGGGCAGAACGGAGCTACAAAATATATTTATACGAAAAATACATCTTATACGAAAAATATATTATACGAAAAATATATCTTTAATTAATGTTATTTAACATTTTTTTAAGTATTATTTGTCGGTCGTTCTTTAAGCAAGCAGTTGCAGGAAAGTTGGTGATTTCGATATAACAGCATTCAATTATTTATAGATAATATTATTTTTCTCTTTGGCTTAGAATCATAAAATTTTGTTATATGATTTTGTTAAAATTTCGTTGCTTTCACTTTCTCAAATAACCGCTACAACAAAACATACTCTCGAATGAAAGTTAGCAAAAACTATGACTGACTTTATTTAACTTACATACAAAATAAACAACCTCATCTGTCAAATAAGTATTGTATCTAAATAACTTTCTTTTTAGCTTCCCAGGGGAACCTGGGAACCTTGTGTTAAGACAGTCCGTTCGTATAAAACACTTCCGTTCTGCATTTGCCGCTGAATTCTGGAGGAACTCAACGCTTGACGTTGCCTCTTTACCAGAGCGAGGAACATGAAAATAGTAAATGTTTCATTTCCTCGAGTGGGAATCGATCCCACAACTTGCCGTGCCGAATCGCATTTTAAATACTCTATATCTTTCTATTTATTAGGTCACTATTATTATGCATTTAGAAAATATTTATCCGATTCACCTTTTGGCCAACAGTAGCGCTCAGTAGTAGTAAATAAACAACGGAAGCCCTGTAAGATTCGTAAAATATTTGAAAGTTCAAATTTGAACCTTACACCCAAATTTATAGATGTCAAATTTATACACCAATAGTCAAGTATTAAATCTATATCAAAACCCAAGAGCACAACAGATCACGCCACAGAGCTCACCTAAGTGAGAAGATCAAAAGCATTACCGCCACGTGATTTTTCTACATTACTGGTTCTTTTGAGGTTAAGGCAAGCGTGCTTGGATCTTATGATTAGATATATATATTTTAAAACAATTCACTCGGCAGAAGAAGGAGGAGGAGCTAGAAGCCAGTCGTGACGCGTAGGTACAAGCGTGCTTCTGTACACAGGGTGTGGGTTCGAATCCCACTCGAGGAAATGAATAATTTAATATTTTCATTTCCTCGCTCTGGTAATGAAACTGAAAAGGTTGATATTATTATTAGAAAACGAAAATAATGCAGATTATTAAATTAATAATTATGTAGTTCAAGCAGGCGAAGCCGCGAACGGGGGTCGCTATTACTATAATATATTAAGAAAAACAAAGCATAACCATATTATTATATTTGTTTTACAATAGCAATGTTTACAAGTAGTCATGTCAACTAACTGGCTTGTGTAGAAACTACTGTCGCCCAGTCAGTCAGTGAGTAAATCTGTGAAATCTAAACAAAACCCAAGATCCATGAACGCGCACGCTTGTTTCCCTTCTGTTTTCTGTTTGTTTTACGAGTCACTTAGATTTATTTACTTCAGCGTATAGCGGTTCGTGCCTGATTACTTTGCCCGTTTTATAATTTATAGTAGAAGCCAGTCGTAGCGCAGCGGCACGAGGTGTGACTGTAAAACCGGCCGTATTATGCTGTAAACGCGACGATAGTGGGTTCGATCCCCACTCAAGGAGATGAAATGTTTACTTAAATTTATATTTCCATTTTCTTCGCTCTGGTGTCGAGGTTAAACGCGGCGTTGAGTTCTGCTACTCAACACGCAATGCCTCCAGAATGCGGCAGAAAGTGGGGAACGGAGTGTCTTAACACTAGGTTCCCTCTGCCTACCCTCCTGTGTGCGGGATACAGCAGCTGATTTAATTTAATTTTAACGTATAACGGTTCGTGCTTGATTACTTTGCCCGTTTTATAATTTATAGTGCGCACGCGCCGTCGGCACCCATGTAAGCAAAGTTACTGACCTTGTCTTGTAGTGTTGAATTATTTGAATAGTTTGGTTAGTAAAAGTGAAATTATATGTATTTTTTTAAATCTCCAAGCTGTAACCCGCACATAGCAGGGTAGACAGAGGGAATTAGTGTTAGGACACTCCGTTCCAATTAGAATACTACCGGTCTCAACTTCTCACCGAAATCTGACGGCTTTACGTATTGATTGGCGGAACTACGCCTAAAATTGTAAATGTTTCATTTCCTCGAATGGGAATCGAACCCACAACTGTTGCGCATATAGTCACGCTTGTGTCCCTGCGCCACGATGTCCTCTATATTCCTACTGTATTATTTATCATTTATACCTAATATTCATTTTCTCAAGATATATTTTGGAAAGTGCGATGTGTTCTATGGGCGGCCTACTTCCATTTTGTTGCGACAACATCCGCTGAGTTACCTTCAGCTTTTAAATAGGCCAAATGTATTTTTATCTAATGGCTGCTATTATTCTTATAGGAACAACAATGAAAGTATGAACTGTGTGTAATGTTATTTGTAAATGTTGACTCGTTTCGTAATTTATGCACGTTTTATGAATTGGTGGAGTTGGCGCACGTAAATTACATTATTTTATATTTTTTTGTAATTTATTTTTTAATTATTTAAAAATAAATATTCTTCTCTTTTATTTCGATAAGCTTAATAATATAAAAAATACAATCTTTAACATATTTAAAGTGTTATTCCATACTTAGGAAAGAAACATATTTTTTTACGTAATATTTTTGAACGTAATGAGATTTGAACCTATCCTTCTTGGACAGTTTCAGGTACAAAGCCTTAAGGTTTAGGTGCAGATTTAAGTTTAAGTTTTAAGGAAGCAACACCCATGATCATATTTTTTTTAGTATTGATGTACAAGTTATAGGGTAGTATTATATTAATTAATCTCCCCCTTAATAACTGTTTCTTTGTAGTTTAATAAAAAAAAAAATTAAAATAATCATAATTTTGAAATATAGCAATTACATTTTTCTATCTTACTATTTTGTTCACTCTCCTATTCTTTAATTTTAATCTTTAATATATCAATAATTTATTGTTATATGTAACTAAAATAAATGTGACGCCATACGTTTAATCAAGGATTTGGCTCAAGGTAAATAATACATTTATCAGCAACTACAGCATTTATTTTGGAATCTAATACCTTTATAATTATGGTATAATTGAATTATTGCTAAAAATAAACGAATGTATATCCCAATAAAATTTAATATTTACATTTCCTCGCTCTGGTAATGAGGCAAAGCGCGGGGTTGAGTTCTGCCACTCAACACGCAATATCTTATGTATTCTATGCAAATTCTGGAAAGGGGTGTCATCACTGGGTCCTCACTTTTACCAATTTTTTTTCTTCACATCACTTCTTCGTTTTGTTCCATTTGAAACATATTCTCTAAAGATTATTTAAAAGTGTTCAAAGTTAACACAAAATATATATATACTAGCGGACCCGGACGCGGCTTCGCCCGCTTAAACTTTACGAATGCTTATAGATATATTTAGGAAATTGTTTGTGAAAATATGTAACTAATTTAAATAAAAAAAATAAAAGTAAACGTAACCATAGTAAAACATTAATAAAAAAACTAAACAAAACCAGCTACATTATTGATAATTTTATCTCTTTCTGTCTTTCTATTTCCCCGAGCTAATATCCAGAATAACTGAACTAATTTTTATTGGACTTTCAGTGATCGATTTTATTGATTTACCCGGGAAAAATCTTTTTACTCGTTTTCCTTGCGCGCGTACATACTTAGATACTATATGAAATAACTAAAGTCCTTTCTACATTAATTATGATAAGTTTTGCGAGCAATATCAAATAAAATCCCAGAAAACTAAAACCACAATTTATTAAGTGTATAACAACGGTATAGATAACCATCCAACCAAGATGAAATAACCAACAATTCTCTCCTTAATACTTAAATAATATTACACCGATGCCGCGCAGGGCCGCAACTTACACCACACCAAGAAATTTATGAAAATCTAAGTAATCTGCTCCTCGAATAAGCGAAGAACCAAAGAAAAGTATAAATTAATTATAAACAGCAAATAATTACATAAAAATTAATAGTAGTTCGAAAATGTATGAAAATTTACAAAACCGTCAAAGTCATCTTCAGCCCGTTCGCGTCGGTCATACTATGCCGGTCGTATGCTAGGTTATTTCGAATCAGTGACATCTCCTTAATTATTTATTAGAATGTTATACAGTGAACTATAATTTCAATCTAGATGAAATGCTAAAAGTAACTATTATATTATTTTCATAAGGATCAATATCAAATTATAAAAAATACATACAACAAAAACCCGATAAATATAAAGTAAATTAATTAAAATGGTTACTTGTTGTTACTGTGTTACTTTGCTCAAGCTTCAGAGATAAACATGTATGTGTATAGCGGACTTTTTTAAACATTATTTAAAGGACAATATTTTTGTAAAACATTATTTTTATGTATCTCATAAGGTGGAGTCGGCGCACGCCATGTATGCGTTAAGCAAGCTCATTTTCTGTGACGTTTGCTTATAACAACAAATAAACTTTGCAAACCGTTGCTTAGCAACAGTCGGTTGTTATTAACATGGCGGAATAAATTGCCTGTCAAATTGAAAAATATTTTAATATATTAGTATATATCGACAATATTACAAATATGAGAAAAAAAAGTAACCTATGTTCATCCGAAGACCCTCAAGTATCTCTGTATGAGTATTTTATCACAATTGAATTAGCGGTTTGGCCCTGATTGCGGCACAGACAGACAGACAGACAGACAGAGTTACTTTCGAATTTATAATATAGGTATGGATGTACATTATATTCGTTTTTAATAATCGATATAATATTTCCTACATAGTTTCCTTATTCAGTCATTAATCTGAAAACTTGTTTTACTAAATATTTTCCAGCACAGGAATTTATGTAGTTATAGCAAATTAAAATTAATCTTGTGCAACTACCTACATACTATACGTCAATAGATTCAATATGAATTAGTATGTTTAGATAGACTAGAGGCCAGGAGCACTTAGTGCGTGACTGTAGAAGCGACTGGTTGTGGGTTCGACACCAGGAAATTAAATATTTATTTAAATTTATATTTTCGTTTCTTCGCTCTGGTGGTGGTCTTCTTAGGCAAAGCGCGGCGTAAACACGCAATGCCTTCAGAATTCGGCGGAAATGAGGAATGATGTATCTTAATATTAAGTTAAATCATCTTCACGCTGGATCCCGCACACAGCAGGGTATGCAGAGGGAATTTAGTGTTAAGACACTCCGTTCCACACTTTCTGCCGAAATCTGGAGGCATTGCATGTTGAGTAGCAGAATTCAACGCCGCGCTTTGCCTCGACACCAGAGCTAAGAAATGGAAATATAAATTTAAGTAAATAGCTTATAATAACAATATGATTTTTTTTTTAAATTTAATTTTAAGTTCCCTCTGCCTGCCCTGTTGTGTGCGGGATACAGCGTGAAACTGATTTATGTCCAGATATGATTGAAATATGCTGTCGAGACGGCGGCGCAGGCGCAGAAATATTACATAAAAATAGCCCGCTGTCCCACATTATATATACATGGCAGTCGATGAACTGGAGGCTATCTCTATCTAATTAGTGAACCTAAATGATGCCGTCATAAACCTCAGTCTAATTAGTTCGTGGTGTTGAAATGCTATATAATGAGCGCGTTTGTTGTTGACGTTACCTTGCGCGATATGATATATTGTGTAATATTTATATTAAGGTTCATAACTGTAAATATATGTATGTATAAATATACATATGTTTATTCTCCTTCCCGTTGTATCCCGCACACAGCAGGGTAGGCAGACGGAACCTAGTGCTTAAACACGCCGGTCAACGTTTTACGCAGAATTCTGGAGCCATTGTGTGTTGAGTTGCAGAAATCAACGCTGGGCTTTGCCTCCACATCAGCGCGAAGAAATCGAATGGGAATCGAATCCACAACATGCCGCAACAGTCACACTTTGGGCCTCTGCGCCACGACTGGCCACGTGTATCATATATTTATTAATATATCTACGATAAAGAAACAACTATAATAAAGAAACACAGCATCTCTCAAAAGGTTGATTCATTTTTGTTCGTAAATTTCTCGGAAGGAAACATTAAGAGAGATGAATTAGTGCTATTGACCGCTGTAAATAATGTCGACGTAATCGTAAATTGCGAAAAATCCTAACACTTTCGAAGAACTCACCAGCTATCAATTTCGCGTTGCTAAGCGTCTATTTTAAGAAATCAAATGCATAGAATAATGTAGCAAATTTTTTTTCTTCAACTTCACGCTGTATCCCACAAATAGCGGGAAAGGCAGGGAAAACTTAGTGTTATAACACTCCGTTCTCAATTTGCCGCCAAAAATCGTGACTTTTCGTTTTGAGTGGCGGAGCCACACGCCTTACTTGGTCCCCGAGTTGTGGACTGAACCCACAACCATCGCGTACACATTCAACTGCTGTCTCATTACACTACTATAGCCTCAATAATTCTGTTTTTTTACATTATAATATTAAAATAAATACAGACTTCAGTAAAAGTTTCTATTATAATTTTAAATCTATATTTAAACGTGCCACTCATAATGTGTCAATAGTGCAACCATTTTAGAATACCTAAACGGTCTGAATAATTAATTAATTCTAAGCAAACTACAATATTTACGTAAGCTAATTAAAATACTTAGGGTAACTACTAAGGATAGTAGACTATTGTAAGTTTCATATTCTTCTATTAAGAAAATTTGTTTATAATGGAGTCTTCTTGTAGATATATAATAAAGAAGATTATATACTAGCTAGATTGTAAAATATATTATGTACTACCGATCCGCCTGCGGCTTCGCCCGCTTGAACTACACAACTATTAATTCCTATTTAATACACTGTATTGTGTTCGTGTTCTAACATACATTGTTAGCAGCATACTTAGTGATTTTAAGGTGAACATTTTGAATAACTTGGGGTCATATTATAATGATTTTCAAAGGTTTTTATTCTTTTGAAAAAAAAAAATACAATGTATTTTGATATTTGAAAATGTAAGTTTGACCGTAAATTATCTAAGATCAATTATAATTATTATTTTTTTAAATGGTTTATAACATAAGGTCCATTTTTCCTATCTAATTCTGCCGAATTCTGGGCGCATTGAGTGTTGAGTGGCAGAATTCAACGCCGCGCTTTGTCTCGACCCCAGAGCGAAGAAATAGAAATATTAATTTAAGTAAATATTTCATCTCGATCGAGTCGATTTACAGTCACAGTTTGTGCACCTGCGCCACGACTGGCCTCAAAGAATCGAATCAGAATTTGGCAGAAAGTGGGGAACGGAGTGTCTTAGCACTAGGGTCCCTCTGCCTACCCTGCCGTGTGCCTGTTGACACCAGAGCGAAGAAATGGAATATATATTTAAAAAAATGTTTCATTCCCTCGAGTGGGGATCGAACCCACAACCAGTCGCGTTTACAATAACTCTTTGTGCCTCATATTGCAATATATTCTAGGAATATGTTGTATAACTAAAATTTAAAACCCTATAGAAAATTTATCATATGGTGACACACAAGTACCCGTAAGTAGTTTTATATGCTTAGAATGTAGAGTCCTAGAGTGATTCCCTATACATTTTTAACAATTCAAACTGTGCACAAACGTGATAAATATATAAATTCATATTATAATATATAAATTCATATTATAATGACATTCAGTTTTTTAGTGAACCTATTGTTCACTATATAAACTATTTAACTAAACCACAAATATTTAAGGGAAAATCTATATATTATGACGTACTTGTTAGATGTAGGTACATATTCGTATTAATATATGAACCATTGTGGTAACGTGACGAGTTGTATTACATTTTTAACACTAGCTTACGTGACACGAAAAACGTTTACTAATAAAGTAAATTTAAAAATAGTAGTAGTTGAGGCCAGTCGTGGAGCAGGGACACCAAGTGTGACTGTAAAACCGACTGGTTGTGGGCTAGATCCCCCGGAAATAATGTGGAATAGATCTTCGCTAGTGTCGAGGCAAAACGCGGCATTGAGTTCTGCCACTTAACACGCAATGCCTTCAGAATCCGCCAAAAAGTGGAGAACAGAGTGTCTTTCACTAGGTTCCCTCTTCCTACACTGCTGTGTGCGGGATACAGCGTGAAGCTGATTTTTTGTTTAAGTAGTAGTAGCCTTAAACATTGGCATATCTAGATATAATATCTTGGGGTTGAATTTTTTGTTAGTAAAATTTCTGGGATGGGCAAGGCCCACTCGGCCCCCTTTGCCCATGTACTTAAAACTTAAGGTGAAAGTTGTCTTCGTGTAGGAATTAGAAATTCCAACCAGTGCACACAACAGCAATGCATTTATAGTGGATCTATGGTCATTGACGAGACGTATATGGTAGCCAGTACTTTGACAAGTTGTAACGTGAAACGCACAAAGTTGCTATATGTAATAAAATCTATAGGTAATGTTAGTCTTTAAATAGTGACTAGAAGATACTTTTAACTATATTACGTAAATTTAAACAGCTCTGCTCGAGGCCACTCGTGGTGCAATGGCACAAATATGTGACTGTTAACGCGACTGGTTGTGGGTTTGATTACTACTCGAGGAAATTAAATATTTATTTAAATTTATATTATCAATTCTTCGCTCTAGTGTCGACGCAAAGGCGCTGCGTTGAGTTCCGACACTCAACACGCAATGTCTCCAGAATTCGGCGGAAAATGGGAAACGGAGTGTCTTAATACTAAATTCCCTTGCCTGGATACAGCGTGAAGCTCATAAGCAGCTCTACAAGAATAGTACCCATTCACTTCAGTATTAGTGGATGTATGTTTTGTAGCGTCTTATTCATAAGAAATATAACGAATATACCTTGGTATGGAATAAATTCAGAATAATTCGAAAGTAACAGCTTCTTTCTGGGCTATTATTGCTATAACACTGTAGTAAGTCATACATTTTGTGTACTTTGAAGGCACTTAGTTCATAGAAACAAGATTTTAGTTCGTAAATCTAAGATTGCTCATCTTAGCTCACCTTACCTAATGATGGAAATATGACGTATTTTATGACATTACTAGTTCAATTTTATAAATGACGTCATGAAGGCATTGAGGCCAGTCGTGGCGCAGGGGAACAAGGTGTGACTGTAAAACCGACTGGTTGTGGGTTCGATCCCCACTCGAGGAGATGAAATATTTACTTGAATTTACATTTCCATTTCTTCGCTCTGATGTCGAGGACAAGCGAGGCGTTAAGATCTGCCACTCAACACGCAATTCCTCCAGAATTCGGCAGAAAATGGGCAACGGAGTGTCTTAACACTAGGTTCCCTCTGCGTACCCTGCTGTGTGCGGGATACAGCGTGAAGCTAAAAAAACTTAATATATATGACAAACACACAACAGTTCCGTCTAAGTGTTAACGTGAGATGCTCAGAGATACAAGAAACTGGAACGCTATTTTGGTAAATATATAGTAAAATTCACGCAGTCGTGGCACAATGTTTTACGACCAACTATAAATTTTACTGTTTTAGTTTATGTACTAATACGTAGTAGGTACTATGTACCAAAATTTATATGTATATGTATATTTTATTTTTTTATTCTTATTGAAAGCGGATGATAACTCTTTTAACTAATGAAGACGCTAGTGGCCGTCGTGGCACAAGCGCATGTGACTGTTAAGCGAATATTGTAGGTTCGATTCCCACTTGAAGTAATTAATTATTATTTATTAATATTTTAATTTCTTCTCTTTTGTGCCAAGGCAAAAAGCGCGGCGTTGATTTTAGCCACTCAACATGCAATTCGAAAATTTATCGGGAAGAGGGAAACGGAGTGTCTTAACTTAGGTTCCCTGGTACTGGTACTGGTAGGTACCCTGCTATATACGGGATACAGCGTGAAGCTGAAAAAAGAGACGCTAGATTTTATCAATCAGTAGAAATCAAACATGACTTTGTTTCGTCTTGAAGTATAATTTGGTAATTTAATTGCCACGTGGCTCATCCTATAAATATCTAATATTTAGGGTTTTACGACGAAGTGATTACGATTATACCTACTTAAATATTGTAGTTCAACGCGCTGTGGCTGTGACTCACACGGCTGAGATTAGTCAGCGAAGAAGGGAATTTAACTTAATAAGTAATGAAGATGACAAAAGTATATACTTTGAACTTTATACGATATATTATAATATGTTATACATGTATATTTTATATTGAGTCAGTCAGTCAGTTAGTCAGTCGTGGCATGTAGAGGCATAAGCGTGCTTCTGTGAACGCGACAGGTTGTGGGTTCGATTTCCACTCGAGGTAATAAATTATTTAATATCTTCATTTCCTCTCTCTGGTACAAATAAGGAAAGCTCGCCGTTGAGCTCCGACACTCAACACTCAATGCCTCCAGAATTCGGCGGAAAGTTGGGAACGGAAGTGTCTTAAGGAAGTGCCTTCTATAAATTTTAAGGGGAAAAGATGGAGAGTTTCTTAACAATAGGTTCCTATGTTCCCTCTGCTTACACATGACAGGTCATGTGCGAGATACAGCGTGCTAAAAAAATCTAAATATATGAATCATATTTATATAATACGTACGTCATACTAAACTTTATAAATATATTATTTTGCTGTAATAAAATTTATGAGCGTTTATTACAATTTATGATGTATCATTATAACTTTGTTGTTAAGTATATATTTAGTAATAAATAACAAAGTAAGCAATCATGAATTATCCAATATAACTTAGTTGTAACTTTATATAACACAATTGTTTGGGTAAATTAATCTTATCTATCTTTGTCTATTTTTGTGAGAATTGTTGAATTGAAATTGAGGCCAGTCGTGGCGCAGAGGCACAAAATGTGACTTTAAACCGACTAGTTGTGGGTTCGATCCCCACTCGGGGAGATGAAATATTTACTTAAATTTATATTTCCATTTCTTCGGCATGAGTTCTGCCACTCAACACGCAATGCCTCCAGAAGTCGGCAGAAAATGGGGGACGGAGTGACTTAACACTATATTCTCTCTGCCTACCCTGCTGTGTGCGGGACTCAGCATCAAGCATGATTTTTGTTTTGTTAAATAAACTAAAATATGTAAGGTATTTAACATTTTTGCATATTTTCTTTTCATTGTCTTGCGGGTTACACTCCAATTTCAACATACCATGTTTGCAAACAGACACATTTTAGATATTCGATGGTGAACGGTTAGGTAACCAGTGTCTTTGTTAAGGCCAATAGATCCATTAACTTTATGAACTAGAAGTGCTTATATGTGAAACTTTATGAACTACCTTTAAATGAGTCGAGTATTTTGAGTATATAATGAGTTTCATGAGTCGAGTATATTTTGAACACCTTTCAGGATATGAAAAAGAAATACAATATTTCTATATATTATGTAAATCAACTCATTATTTAAATGTCATATATAATATAAAGTAATCAAGCATTCTTAATTTTCATCATCTTTTTCATTCATCTTTAGAAAGTTCTCACCAAAAATATTAATAGCTTTGACATATTCAAATGTTTAATGATACATAGTTTTCGAACATAAGCCGACTAAACTGTGCCATCGATTCGATGACGTCACGCTAATGCTCACTTTCTCCTTCATTTTTCTTTTATTTAGCGAGCTGTGCTCCTGGGACCGGATGATGATGTTTTAGTTTTATTTCAACGTCATTACGTCCTATAATAAAGTAGATGCTATAAATTCTTTCTAATACGAATTCATCTTCGATTCTTGAACGTAAAATAAATATTTCTAAAGCTTATATGAATTTAAATAGGAATACCGTTTTGATATTGAAGTCTTGACTATACGCTAGGCTAGCTCTTAAACATTATTCATGTTTAAAGTAAATAAATCAGCTTCACGCTGTATCCCGCACACAGCAGGGTAGGCAGAGGGAACCTAGTGTTGAGACGAAGAGAGCGAAGAAATGGATATATAATTTAAATATTTTATCTCCTCGAGTGGGGATCGAACCCACAACCAGTCGGTTTTACAGTCACACTTTGTGCCGCTGCGCCACGACTGGCGTTATTCTCGTTATTCATATTTATTAAGTTTATTTCATACTAATGCAAAAGTAGGAGCTCTTTTTGACATACTTTTGCATGTATATCTGTAACACTGCCTATTTTTTACTGTACAATCTTCTTAGTATGTTCTCCATACAACGTGACATTGGCGAAGTGATAAGATAAATTGAACTGGCACGCTCAGAACGTCATAAATTAAGAACAGAACAACCCTGTATGCATAAATAAAATGCTATATTTCCTTTTCAGACTTCAAAAAGGACTGGTCAGATCATGCACTATGGTGGCCGACAAGAAACAAATGGCTATCTCGTCCAAAACACACCCTGGACCAGTACGGCGTCCACGCAGATGCTGCCTTACATTTTACACCGATGCACAAACCTATCAGAATTCAATTGCCTGACCTTAGATACATTGATTGTAAAATTGACTTCTCGATCGACACATTCAGTGCCGTAGTACAACTCTGCAAAAGTCTTGGTAAGTTGTTTTTTTAAAAGCTAAATCAGCTTTACTAGCTGTGTCCTGCACAAAGCAGGGTAGGCAGAGGGAACCCAGTGTTAAGACACTCTATTCCCCACTTTCTGCCGAATTCTAGAAACATTGCGTGGTGAGTGGCAAAACTCGACGCCGCGATTTGCCTGGACACCAGAACCAAGAAATGGAAATATAAATTTAAGAAACTACAACAAACAAACAAACTCTTCCGCTTTTTTATTATATTAGTATAGACTAATTGCTAGAATATATTAGGATATTTAAGAAGATTCAATACCACCAAGAAATAATAACAGTAGTACGACTAAGAGTTTTAAATATATTTTATAATGCTTCGTTTTTAATAAAATTTGATTATTGTAACCTTTTTAGGAATACGGCATCCAGAAGAACTGTCTTTGTGCTATCCTCTCGAACCTTCCCACCTAAAACAGAACTACCAAAATTTGAAAGAAGCGAAGAAGGTGAAATCTATCCAGGCGCCGGATACCAATACGTTTATAGCGGCAACAAGAGGCTCGTCGAATAGCCTGGACAGATCCTTAGCGTGTCCCGCGACGCCGCCTCCACCGCGTTCGTTGTCAGCCACGCCAGTTGCTTCACAACAGGTAATATTTCTTATTTTTCTTTCAGCTTCACAATATTCTGTATATTTTTTTTTTTTTTTTTTCGACTGGACTTAATGCTGTTGACCTAGAATGGTCTTGACAGCGTCACCGGGCTGGGAGGGGCGAGTGATTCTGTATATAGCAGGGTATTCTGTATATAGCAGGGTAAGCAGAGGGAACCTAACACTCTGTTCTCTTTCCTTCTAATTTTCAAGGCATTGTATGATGAGTAGCGGAAGTCTTTTATTGTATTGGTACCACAGCGAATAAACGAAAATATTAATAAATAAAAAAATATTTGTAAAAACAAAAACCCCGACTGCATCAAACTAAGAAGAAAATAAACAAACCCAATAGTTTATTAGGATTAACAGTCGGGACCTCTTTAAATTAAGCAGGATCCCCATCCTGGTATAGATTTTATTGATTGAAGAATTACTTATAGGTCCCGACTGTAAATCCTAATAAACTATTGGGCTTGTTTATTTTCTTCTTAGTTTGATGCAGTCGGGGTTTTTGTTTTTACAAATATTTTTTTATTTTTAATTTTTTTGTTGCAATTTATTATGATAATGATAATCATGATATACCTTTTTGTGATCCTGACATTGAGTTCTTGAATTTGATACCCATATTGTAGTATTCGAAATGAATTTTTTTTTTCACTAAGTCCAATGGCGTACCACAGCCGCCATAGATATTTTTTATTAACGTCACCTATCTAAGAACACTCGGGCTGCTAATACGATTCTATCGATACCTCAAATATGTAAATCCGTTCAGCGGTTCTGTAGATACGAGGTAATAAAGAATATTACATACATACAAGATACGCGCGAAAAACATAACCCTTCCTTAGCAGTCGGGAATAATTATTCATTCCCCCATTTGGAATCGAACGTTACAGTCGCATACTTGTGTCCCTGCGCCAAGACGGCCTCTTTTTCTTTGTTACTGTGGCAAAATTTTTAAGATTATTAATTACTGATATCTTTGTAGTACAACTTGGATTTTTTTTGGCTCAATACTGTGATTGTTTGGTATATAATATTATTTGTCAATAAATGCTTATGATATCTTTTATAATATATACCTTAGTATTTGTTTTTCTTACTACTTAAAACACACATTATGAAAGAGATTAATATCGGCCTACAATAGCGGAGGGAAAAAAATATTATAAAAGTATTATATTAAAAATAATATAAAAAACATGTATAACGCTTTCAGAACGGTACTCTTCGCCGCTATGGAGGTCACATCTATAGTACACAGAGCGACGGCTCCAGTGACGGAGGCTACTGTGGGACTCCGCCGCGGGCAGCCTCCATGGACGCGTTAGACTCTCTCGCGGAACTCTCCTTGGCAGACTCACCTCTCGAACCGGACAGCCAGTCTCGGGAGTCGCTTTTGACTCCGAAATCCTTGATGGAACGCGCTAGGATGAATGTTGGGTAAGTTTACTTAAAAAACCCGTCGCGGCAAAGCAGTTAACCTGCAAATGTAACGATTTTGGGTTCGATTCCCACTCGGGGGAATGATTAATTTCTTTATAACATTTAGATTTTAATAAATTTTCTATAAATAAGAAAAACTTAAAGTCTTTTAATGTCAACCTTAGAAGAAGAAAATAGAAACAGTTTCTAGGGCCATTTTGCCTATTATATATATATATAACTATTTTATAAAAATCGATTAGTTCTTCTTAATTATTGCCGTTTTTGTCCACACTTTTATTATATTAACATGAGCTTGGTCGTAATTTATTATTATTTTAAATACGTGCATTTGTGGTTGACTCCATTTTATGTATGTATTTTATTAAACACTGTTTTTGCAGTTACGAGATAAATATGAAATTACGTAAATAAATACAATAATTGCATTTTTATTGATTGTTTTGTTTTTCTTTTTATTATAAAAAACTTAATTGCTCACGCCATTTTGTGCTAACTTAAGACTGTAACACTGTCTTGGTTGTTTTAATTTATTATTTTTTAGTTGTCTATATCGTCTTACCGTTAGCTTAGTGGCGCATAGGGACAGCGCCCCATTTGAAACGTGATGATTACGGGTTCAATCCCCACTAGTAGCAATGAATTTATTTAATATATCGCGCTCTGATAACAAGAAATGCTACATCGAGCTCCGTCACTTACCACGCTTTAGACAAAAGGCAGAAAATAGTATCTTGACACAGAAAAGTCTCTGCCCATCCTTTTTTTATATGTGGGATACAGCGTGAAGTTAAAAAAAGAAGGCAAAAAATACCAAATTACGTATTACTTCATTTCGTTCATATTCGTACTACATCGATCTGTTCGTAATTTTATGAGAAAAACATATTAAATTGAAAAATGTTATTTGAATAATTAACATGTGCGATAGTGACTATATATAATATTCAAAGCGCGGCGTTGAGTTCTGCCACTCAACACGCAATGGCTGCAGAATTCAGCAGAATGTGGAGAAAGGAGTGTCGTAACACTAGGTTCCCTCTGCCGGGATGTGTGCGGGATGCAGCGTGAAGCTGACCTTTTTTTTATAATATTTAAATTAATCTTTAATTTTTCAGTTGGCTAGATTCATCGCTCTCAGTAATGGAGCAATACGTACGCGAATGGGATACACTACAACTTCGCTTCAAGTTCTATTCGTTCTTCGACCTGACTCCGAGAGCTCAGGACGCGCCGAGATTGAACCAGCTGTACCAGCAGGCTCGTTGGCAGATACTGAACCAAGAGGTGCACTGTACTGAGGAGGAAATGCTGCTTTTTGCTGCTTTACAGGTAAAAGATTGGTCTATACGTATTTTCCACGAACTTGGGGCAGTCAGTGTTCTTTCAATTACGATTTGATTTCTAATTGGATTTCCAGAGTCCTAACGAAAATTATTTTTAATTAAAATTATAAATAAACATAATTTTCCTTTCGTTTTAATTACAAATATCCTATTTTTACCATTGCCTTAGGATTTTTTTTGTATTATTGATATATTTTCATTTAAAATTTTACATACGCACTGATTTTAAAGGTCGTGCCAATATTTTTTAAATTTTGTTGTTTTTTCGCGTATTGTTTTGTTAACAGACAAAACCATTTATATACAATAATAATACACACAAACACTCCTTTCTTACTTCATTTATTTAAATATTGAATATTTAAAAATTAAATATTTTTATCTCGCAATACTAAATTTTAAGAATATCCACGTAAATTATGATTATTGAAATTAATAAAAAAATTTCAGCTACAAATCGAACTCCAGACCCTAGCCGGTGGCGGAGTAGATGCTAACGACGGCTCAGCATCTGCCGCTGCACCAGAAGACGAGATAGACGCGGCCCTCAGTGAGCTGCAAGTGCAGCTGGAGGGAGGGCCGCCCGCGCGCCCCGACATCACCCACGTGCCGGAGCTGGCTGGCTACTTGAAGTACAGAGGGTAAGTTTTTTATATAATATTAAAGAACATATTTATATCTTGATCATTATTATGTTTAATTGTCTCTATCTTTATTTTCTAGCTTTATTGTGTATTCTGCTTATATCAGGGTAGGCAGAGAGAATATAGTGTTAAGATACTCCGTTCCCGACGCACCGCCCGTGATTTCGAGATATTGCGTGTAAAACTTTATCTTTATTTACGTGTTAATGGAAAAAATACGTTTCCCTGATACGGGATCGTATTGACAACCGTCACATTTACAGTAATACTACCTATTTATATTTATTTGCTTGATATTAAAGAAATATTTCTAATTTGGTCCATTTGTTTTAAAATTTTGGAATACGATTATTTAATAAGTATATTTATTAACATTAGTGACAATTTTATATCATTATGTATATTTTTCAAATTATAAACATTACTCTTTATATTATTTATCATTTATAAATTATATTTCCTTAATAATAAATAAATAATATTTATTGTATTTATTTATATTTTCCGGCGACGCGTAAAGGATGTGCCGCAACGATAACTGTATGATCTCGTAAGATCCGTTTTGTTTATCCCCATACAAAGCATGGAAATGTATGTGTTTTTATATAATTTTATATATTTTAACTTCTGTTGTTAATATTTTCGTTAACATAATTTTAAATTTTCCTAAGTTTGTACAGAATCTCAATAACTCCATGAATTTCTTAATATACTTTTGTATTTACTTTTTACATTTTTTTTGTTACTATTTGGTAAATTTTTTTTCAACATTCCTATTTTGATTACTTATCATTATCAACATGGCGACGTTATTCTTTTTAATATTTAAAATATTTTATTTTAGAATACATTTTCATAACTTACTTAAGTAACTAAGCAATATAACAAAAATATTTATTTTTTTAATAGTACAAACAAATATTTATAAGTATATAATATGTTTATATGTTGATTTAAAGTGTTTAGTAAATAACATAATATTTATCAATATTTGTATATATGATTTTATAACAATTATTTTTGTATATTCCTTTTTTTTATTATATATTTTGTATATTTTATTATATTAATGCGCATTATTTACAATATTTTAGTTTCTTTATATATCAATTACAGATTTTTACCCATGTTATGCTTATTGGGATGTGATCCTAGTGAAGACACTCTACTATCTTTATTTTTTTGATATTGCGTGTAGCTACATCTAGCGCTACAATAGGAAATCTAATGTCTGGACACTCCACTTTCCGCCCAATTTTCTAGAATTCTTAAAGTTCATGTTGATTCATATATAATTAAATTCATATATAAGTAAATCTCTTCTTCCAGTCGTCAACGTTTCACCCTACGCGCCTACAAACGCGGCTGGGTGTCGTGTCGCGACGGAGTGCTGCGCATACACTCGTCTCAAGAGGCCGCCGCTAAGGGTGACACGCCGTCTTACGCTGTTGAACTACGGGGTGCTGAAGTATGGGTTTTTTTGTAATATTTTTTTCATATTTAATGAAACTATAACTAGTTTCACGCTTTATCTCTAGCGGGGTAGTCAGAGAGAACGGAGTCTCCCCCTACCTCTCTCACCGCTCACTTCTCCATCATAACCGTGGACAATGGAGCTACAAATAGCTTCATATTTAATGTATAGTAGAAATATGATTTATACTCATATCTCTCTCTCTCTTTGTAAAGTTGAGTTAAATAAATCAACTTGGTAAAGAGCTAAATTGTTAAATATATTATTTGATATTATATATACCTGATTGTATTAATATTAAAATTCTTTACTGAAATTTTATTTGAAAGTAAATTAACTGAAAAAAAAACTTTATACGCCAATCTATTGGCGATAGATTTGTACAATTTTTCTTGATGCTACTGTTAATACAAAGGCATAAGAATTGTAATAATTCTTATTATCATATTATTTCAGAAAAAATAAAAAAAAATATTCTTACAGGTGACCCCGGACGCACACCCTGCTTCAGGCAGATACGGCATAAAGCTGGAGGTGCCGTCTGAAGACACTATGCACGAAATGTGGCTTAAATGTGAAAATGTAAGTAATAATAATAATGATAAATGCCATTATGTCCATATGTTCTCAAAATAAATGTTACATATATACATCCTCTTATTTAGATGACATGTGGAAAAAAAAATATTAAGTAAATAGAGGTGAGCGTTGGCAACTGTACTAAAGTAAACTTTGTAACAACCGCCAGCATCTTTACTGTAATATATTTTGAATCTCATTTTAATCTCCTTATAAATTTAATCACAACCAAACCAGTATTTAAGATGTATCACATAACAGTTTTTTTTAAAAGAATATATGGCTTATTAGTCAGACAGCTTGGACGGTTACTAAAAGGCGAAGGATTCAAATTCTGCTATTATATTTTACACATAGCCTAGACGTACATTAATACGCAAATCAACCCACAGGAAGACGAATATGCAGAATGGGTGGCGGCGTGTCGTTTGGGCGCTAGAGGGCGCTCTCTCGCAGACGCGGCCTTCGCGGCCGAGGCGGCCGGCGTGCGCGCCTTACTCGCTTTACAACGACCACAGCCAGCCGCCGCTTTAAATCAACATAGTTTGCCCCATTTGGACCATTTGCAGCCCGAGAATTATCTTGCGCCGAGATTCTTGAAGAAACTGAAGGGAAAAGTGAGTATAGTTTTAACTTTAAATGGGTCTTAACGTTCTTACTGACTTTACTTCAATAAATCAGGTTAACGCTGTATCCCACATAAAGCAGGGAAGGCAGATGGAATATAGTATATATAGTAGGCACTCTGTTCCCCACTTTCCGACGAATTTTTCATTTTCTTGTTGAATGGCGGAACTCAACGGCGGGCTATTTGTTACCGATTTTTTCACAACCATTGTTGTGAAGCAGCATAGAAGTAGTAATTTATTTTTAATTATCTCACACAATTTAAGATGTACAATTCTGTAAGCAAAATACGTTTTTTAGAAAATATTAATTACTTTTTTAAATAAATATTCGTTCTACAAATACATTAAGAAATGTCTACATTTAATTTTTTATATGGTTCCTAAAAAGTAATTACATACACCGCCACTTGCACTACAAAAGAAAAAAACGTAAAATAAAATTATATAGTCATTCATATATTCTCTAACTTTTCAGTTCACCCAAAGAGTATTGGAGAGCCACGCCAACGTCAAAGACCTTCCTCTACTAGAAGCAAAACTCCAATACATAAAAACATGGCAGAATCTACCAGACTACGGGCAAACCTTGTTTGTGGTGCGTTTCATGGGACACAGGAAAGATGAAATTATTAGTATCGCAAACAACCGCATTATGCGACTGGACCCTAATACCGGAGACCATATTAAGACATGGCGTTATAGTACTATGAAGGTATGTATTGGTTTTTTTTTTACTTTGATCAGTTTGATTCAGTTTTGTATTGGTTTAGAAATAATATATTAAATTAGCCTAGCGACCCATACTCGGCTTCGCCCGCTCAACATGCTGCTAAGACATGCTTGAATTTACAATTTCGCGATACATTTATTGGTAAAAAGGGCTCTCTATTCTATACACGTTACAGAAGTGTAACAAGGTATGGGGAGGGTTCCTAAATTTAGAGACGTCTCATTTGACAATATAATATAGAAACTATTTAATTAAGTAATTGCCAAGAATAAAATTACGAAATATGACACTAGGCAAAGAGGGTCTCACATAACACAACCTCCTAACAACATTAAACATTTAATACAAAAATCTATAATTCCAGGCATGGAACGTCAACTGGGAAATAAAACATATGATGGTACAATTCGAAGAGGGCAACATTATATTCTCGGTGCAATCAGCTGATTGCAAAGTGGTCCACGAATTCATCGGAGGCTACATATTCTTATCTATGAGATCTAAAGACGCAAATCAAACCCTCGACGAGGAACTATTCCACAAACTGACAGGAGGGTGGACGTAAAATAAAAAAGAACACCTATTTATTTTTTATCTATATATATGACACAGATAATATATTATATTTTCTGGGACGAACGGTAAATGTGCCTTGGAATTCTAAAAGGCTCTATTTAATAGTAATTTTAATTTTGGACATGTTTACCATTTCTTTTTAAGTTTTTAAAAATAATGGCACAATAATAATAAAAAAAATAATTATTATAAAATATAATATGTTTTAATGTCGTCACAAGAAAAGTTAAGAATAATATGGTATTTTTCTATTAATATAATGAATTTAAATATTTTATTTAATATAGATAGATATATTAATAGTAGTGCTTCCATACACATATACCATTGCCAAATGTAATATTGACTCGGGTTTGTATTTGTTTATGCGATATTCTCGTATTAAAAATGATTAAATATGTCGTGGCGGAGTGGGGCAACGACACGACTGTAAGCCCGACAGTTGTGGATTCGGCTCCCATTCGTGGAAATTAATTATTTCCATTTCTTCACTCTGGTAAGAAGACAAAGCGTGGCGTGGATACCGCCACTCAACATGCGATGCCTTTAAAATTCAAAGGTAATGGAGCATCTTAACAGTAGGTTCCCTACTGAGCCATATATATTTATTCATTATTATATTTATCATATATAAATATGATAAATATAATAACGAATATCGCATAAGCAAAAATTTAACCTTTCCAGATTCTATATACAGTTTCTAATTACATAATTATTACAACTGTATTTAATGTCAATTATAATAATTTTAGAATATTAAGATGCATTGGAGATGAGCTTTTATAATTTAGATTATATGATAAGCCGCCACTTTTAATAGTTCAAAAACAGTTCAAAACAATTAATAAGATAAATTTCAATAATAAATATATGAAAATAATGTTTAAAAGTTTCAAAATAAGACTAAAAGTTCAAACATTTAACATGGTGCTTTAAATATGTAGAAATGACGTGGCCTTAATGTTCTTAAGAGATTAATATTCGCTTTCGCTGTTTAAGTTCATATATTGTAAATAACGTTTCTCTCGGAAATATGTATACAATTATTCTTATATGGATATTATGGGAAGTGGATTCGATTCCTGCTGAAATTTCTGTAATTTTCTTAAATTACATTAGGTTAAACAACATTAAAAATATAATTAGATCGCATATATTTGCTTGTATACCCTTATGAAATGCAAAGATTTTATATATTGATTGATGACTGCTAGTCTCTGAACTGCATGTAATGCTATCTAAACATAACATATATTAACAATTCAAAATATTTTAATCTTTTTGTACAAATGTATGTGCACTAATAAGAAAAGTTAGTATGTTTGTAAATGAATGTCGAAATAAATGTACATTAATAACATATTTGTTTAATTATTTTAATCTTACACATTTAATATACCTATTGACAATATTTAGCACAGGACTTTAGAAAATAATTATAAATTATAAAGCTTCTAATTACAACCAATTTTATTGTGTATAATTCTAGATAATTGAGCAAGGAAATGAAAATAATTCATCCCCTGAGTGGGAATTGAACCCACAACCGTCGCATTTTCAGTCTGATACTATGCTGCTACGACACACAGATCTGACAGCTTGACATATAACTTCACATAAACAACATTTTTAGGAATAAAACTGTAAAAAAATATCACAACAGAATAACCTTAATTTGATTCTGAATATCTTGTCAAATATCTATAATGATATTGAGAAAGTTCCCTATACAATGGTGGTAACGTCATGGCTAAAGCACAGGAACCCGCTACATCATTCACTCTAAGAGAAGTGTTAGAATGCTTGAAAAGAACTACTGGCTTCTTTTCTTTAACATCGTCATTAAATTGTTCAACTGCCAACATGTCAGATTGTCCACACACTGTTCTTGTAAATACTAGGAGGTTATTACCTAAAAAAAAAGAAGTTTTTATTAATTTTCTTTAGTTAAATCTAGATAATAATATTATAAGGATATTAAATTTTATTAAGAAATGCTGTATTAATTAAATTAATGTAATATACATTAATCATTTTACCTCAAGAAACAAAAATCCAAACCTCATCCATTTGAATAAAAAAGAAGCTGGGTGTAGTAAGTAACTCAATTTCACTTAAAGCAATATATTAATAATATTGTACAATATAATTCTTACCAATGTTACACAAAGTGGCTGGAAGGCTTGAAAAATAAGCGACTAACTCCAGTGTATGATCAACATCTGGTCTAAATCTGTATAAATGACTAAAATAGCCTTGTATACAGTAAATATAATCTTTGAAGGACCTAATACAACTCATTCTTATTTGTGTTCCCACAATATTTCTCCAACAATCCGTTGCACCTGTATCTTCATAACGGAATATATTTTTCTGTCCAGCGGCGTAGACCATATTATTGTGGACGCACACAGCGGGATTTTGAATTGCATCTGGCAATTTGGCTATTTTTCTATACGATCTTTGCTTTAGATCGTAGATTATGGCTGTTTCCAGTACTACCCTGTAATTATTATGTCATTTTGGTATATCTTTAACTTCTCGCTGTAGTAGGGTAGGTAGAGGGAACCTAGTGATGAGACACTCCATTCGTATTAAGAAACTTTTGTTCCCAACTTTCCGCCAAATTCTCGAGGCATTGCGTGTCGCGTGGAACTCAACGCTGCGCTTTGTATAATTATCAGAACAAGGGAATCAAAAAAAATTAAATACATAATTTCGCAGAGTGAGAATCGAACCCACAACTGTTATATTTACAGTTGCACGCATTGTGCCCCTGCCCCACAACAATCTCTATACATATATGAATTAAAAAAAATATGGTTTTTTTTATCTTCATACTATTCTGCACATAGCAAAACAGAGAAAACACTGTCTAAAAAGACACATTCTTCTCTATACTTTTGTCCTGATTCTAGACTGCATGCAGTGTGTGAATACTAAATGTGGGAAATGAAACAAATTCATTCCTAAAAATAGACATTGAACACACAATGACTTCTTACTGTAGATGTTTTCCGTCTCCACCATAATGGCCTCAGAAAACATATTTTTTTAAAAATTAATGTTTATTTTTCAATAAAAAAATATTTTACAAAACATATGTCATGTGCAAGGCACTGACCTAAACCCACCTACTCCTCCAACAATATACAGTGAGTCACCAACAACTGCTAACCCAGCATGTCTTCTCGGCGGTAAGTCTACACCATGCCTGGTCCACTCTTGCTTCAAAGTATCATACACTTTAACATCCTTCATAAATATCCCTGTTCCTCTGCCATGTTCTCCACAAACAATCACTAGTTTAGTCAATCCCCATGAAATAATACTCCAACCCCATAAATTCTTCTCGGATACTTCTAACCATTGCTCAAAACCTTTATCATTATCATACATATACATATAATGCGGTAATAACTCTGGCTTAGAATTCTTAATAACCCACATTGGCACAACTGGAGTATATTTTAATAGACGAGGCTTACTTTCCTTTACTATATTTTTAGTTTCTGCCCAAACTCTTTCAGTAAATTTTTCACACAATTCATTTTTCTTGTCATCTAAAATTGACTCATTTATGTCTAATTTATTACTTGATAATTCATACATGCAATCCACAACTTTAGATGCTAAACTGTTCTCAAATTCAGATGCAGCTTTTTTAATTTCTTCTATATCATGATTCAATGCTCTTTTAAAATCTAAGCATCCAAGGATAATTAAAAGTGCATCAGCTCCTGTCTCATTATTTAAAATCCATTTCAGACCAAACATGAATACATCCAATTCTCTTTGAGCATCTATGTATGGATGAGATAAATACCAAGCTAGTTTGTGAATTGAAGGAACATATTCAGGTTTCATACACTTAAAGGAATAAAGTCCATATGCAGCCGAATACTGTTCTAACTTAGAATAAGAACAGTGCTCTGCCATTCCCATTATTTCCATCCAATTAGAATCACACAATTGTATCTCTAGCACATACTCAATCTGTTTAATTAATTCCGTAACTTGAAGAAAATTTGCAGCAACTGCTATGTCGCCAATAGTAGCCAGAGAATATTCACTAAGATCTATTAAACCCATGTTCATATATTTTAAAATAATATTCATTGTGTTGGGATCCAGCATCTAGAAAATATATTATTTATATTTAACATTTAGGTCATAAAGTAATAGGTTTCAGCAAATATAATTTATAAAAATAAACACTATGCAATTTTTTATTATTTTAAAATTTTAAGTATAATATGTCGTGCAATTAACTTACATCAATAGAAATCACTTTTAGTTGATCTTCTACATAATTACCGCTAAACATTGCGCGAAAATAATCGCTGTATTCACATAAAATTTCCTTTTTAACTTGAAAAACTTTGTCACGAATTTGTAATGAGATATCGCCCATGTTTACAAACTAAAATGGGATAAAATTGGGTTTACGATTCTTGTAAATTTTGTTTAATAAATAGTTTTAAAAATATAGTTATATTTTTTGGTATATTTTTATCATAATTTGCCCCAATCCGCGAACTAACTATAAAGAGAAAAGTTTTCGAGCCGATTATCAACCGTCAAATTGACGTAAAACATCGATCAATTAAATTAAAAAAAAACTATCTTAGAATATAAAAATCGACTTCTATTGAATTAAAAAAAATCATATTAAAAATAAAATAGTTATAGCTTTAGGTACTATTTGAATAATTTAATATCATTCCGTGTACATGTGTAGCGTAAAGCCTGGCCGCACACATTATTATCGTCAATAAAGTACGTATTGTCAATAATATTTTGTGTATGTGTGTGTGCCCGGTTTTTCGATATTGATCAACATTATTCTAGAATTTTAGAATTTCTGTTTTTAATATCGGGGAAGGCAAGGTTATTGTCAATATTATTATCGTATGCGGGCGCACGGCCTTCTTTAAAGGAGGCGGATGCTTATGCTTTTTATTCAAGACGCCGAAAACAGTGTAAACAATGAAAATCATGTTGATATTACTACTACTACGGAAAAACAATATTTATTAGAGTTTATTAAAAAATGGGACTTATTCAGAGCTATGGAATACGTCAATTGAAGCGTATCGTGATAAACTTAAGAAAAATAAAACGCTGTAAAAGCTGCTTGATTTTTACAAATAAATCTAACCAAATAGAGATAAATATTATCTCTTCTCATCTCTTTGAAAGCGGCTATTTGTGTTGAGTGGTTGTACTCAACGCTGCGCTTTGCCTCGACACCAGAGCGAATATTGTGTGTGGGCTGCTCGATTTGTGGGCGTTTTCAGGTCGATACGAACTGGGTACCTTCAAAAAGCGCGTCTATCTCCAACTTAAACGCCGGCAACGCACCTGTAGCAACTCTGGTGTAACACAGGGTCCTGGGCGGCGGTGGTCACTTACCATCAGTTGACTCGTACGCTCATTTGCCTTTTCTTTTTCTATAAAAAAAACTAAGACATCAACATCATTGTCAATACAATAATATTGTTCAATATACGACCCCGCATACTATACAGAATATTATTGACAATATGTACTTTATTGATAATATTATCGTATGTGTGCGGCCAGGCTTAAGATACGTCATAAAATGGCTAAAATATAGGAATGAAATAATCATCCTAAATGTTGTTGACTCAAATAACATATTGCTTTTGTTTTTAAGTTTATTTTATCTTTGGGCTAAAAATATTTAATAAAAATCGGAAATAATATATTCAATTATTATTTAAAAAAAAGGTATACGCTACTACTTTTCGAAGAATCTATTGTAATAATAATCGATTCTTCGAGTAATCGATATAAAATACAGGCCTAGAACTTTGACTTTAGAGAAACGAGGGAAAATTTGGCAATTGTATATTGTTTGACAATTTTGAAATTTGACATTATCTCAAAATAAATTTAAATTATTTACCTACACAGGCTGCATTTTTTTATTTCTTCTAGAGTTAATAAATAACTATAATTTTGTCACAAATCAACTATTATTAAATGTTATTTATATAAATTTAGTGAAATGAGTGCTACTGCAACAGCAACGACTGCAACCATTGATGAAGACCTCGATGAATGCGGACCTCAGCTAATTAATAAATTAGAAGTGAGAATATATCGCAATACATTGCTGTACTTTTTTTATTCCGAACAATAAATAATATTTTTGTTTCAAGGGCAATGGAATAACGTCTGGTGACATTAAGAAGCTGGAAGAAGCAGGGTACCATACAGTAGAATCTGTTGCATATGCTCCGAAAAAATGGTTAATAACAATAAAAGGAATCTCTGAAGCTAAAGCTGATAAAATATTGTCAGAGGCTTCCAAGTTAGTGCCTATGGGATTTACCACTGCTACAGAATTTCACCAAAAACGGTTTGTTTCAACCAATACTTTACAGAATTTGTTCCTACATTTTTATTGTTTTTACTAATAATAAAATATTAATATGTATTTATATGTGAATATATAAAAGTATACAATATTAACATCATTGAATTTCATATCCATTCCCCATTTTCTACCAAATTCAGGAGGCATTGTGTAAAGTGCTGGAACTCAACATCATGCTTTGCTTCTAATAATAAATAAATATTTAATTCTTCTAGTGGGGATTGAACCCAACAGTCTGTAATTGTGACGACAAACTGTCACAATTAAAGTCACACTTTGTGCCCTTGTGTCACAATTGGCCTTGTCATCCTCATCCTCTCATATTAATTTATAAATGGTTTCAGAGCTGAAATAATCCAACTGACAACTGGGTCTAAAGAATTAGACAGGCTTCTTGGTGGAGGAATAGAAACTGGTTCAATTACTGAGATTTTTGGTGAATTTCGTACTGGGAAAACACAACTATGCCACACACTTGCAGTGACATGTCAGGTATTAAATTCTTTGGACATTGGATCTTTGGCTGTGTATTTCGTTTTCATTTGTTGTTTCGTTACAAACTAGAACTGTACAAGTAGATGGACTTCACATTGTTTTGTTCCAATAGCCAACCATATAATAGTTAATTTGAAAATGTTAGTAGTTAGTGCATTTGAATACAAGCTTTAAAATTAATTTAACAATCAAATTTTTAAATAATTTATTTTATTAAATAATAATACTGTTTACTCTTTTATCCATTATTTAACTATGCCCTGCAGATTAATATAAATTATTAAAAGAATACACCTAAATTGTCTTATCATGATCAAATTTGACATCTGCAAGGTTTGGATATGGTCATATTTAGTAATGAAAAGATGATAGTTTAGTTGTGATTTAGTGTTACAATATGTGATAAATAAACAGTTCTCTATTTCTTGTATAATTTGAACTACTATATGGAGATGGAATATTTTCATTGTCCACTCACAAAATAAAGTATGTTAGTAGGTTCTGCAATATCTATATAAAACCAGCAGAAAGTAGACATTGGAATGCCACACTAGGCTCTCTCTGCCTTGCTATAATGTGTATATGCGTAATATGTGCGAAACTATACAATTTATTTATTTATTTAATATTGCTCATCTTTACAGTGAATATAGAAAGTAGCTTTATTGTGTCTGATATCATATTTTTTCTTGTATATATTTAATCTATTGAAGAAAGTCTCCTCCATTTTTCTACATATTTGTTTTTCTTCGGCTTTGATAATCAAATAAACATATTTAAATATTTCAGCTACCAATAGAACAATCAGGTGGCGAAGGCAAATGTATGTACATTGACACTGAAGGCACCTTTCGACCTGAGAGACTGTTAGCTGTAGCCCAAAGATATGGTATGGAGGGAGCAGCGGTTCTAGACAATGTCGCCTATGCCAGAGCTTATAATACTGATCATCAAACACAACTGCTGGTACAGGCGTGCGCTATGATGGCTGAATCTCGGTAAGTATTTTCAATTAAGGCAATTTTGTTTATTTTTTTTTTTATATTTTTTATTATTTATGTGTCAAGACTGATTGCATGATATTGTCAATAATAAATAATCTTGAGACTACTTATTTAGAAAACGTATAAAAATTTAAACGTAGCGGGACTCGAACCCGCGCCTCCTGGTAACCGACCCGGTTTCCAGGAGGCGCGGGTTCGAGTCCCGCTACATTCAAATTTTTAAATGTTTTCTAAATAAGTATTTTTCTTTCCTAAGTGTGGAATAACACTTTAAAAAGTGTTTAAAAATCTTGAGACTGTTGACTGGCTTGGTACAGTGGCACAAGTGTGTAACCGTAAATGTTACAGTTATGTGTTCGATTCCCACTATGGGAGTGAATATTAGTCTATATTTCCTTTCTATCATAAACTTATCTAACTATTAAAGTGTTAAGTCTTAAGATACAAACATTTTTTAAAATATAATAGCATTTCATTAATTTTACACTATTACATAAAATCCAGATTACTGGAGTGTTTAGTTAAATAAAGCATTTATAAAAGTTTTAATAATTAACTATAAAATAGGTTGTTTAATGATAAGACGCTGTCGCGGAGCAGGGGCACAAGGGTGTGACTGTACCCAGACGGTTGATTGAACAGATTTTTTTTAGTTTTATATTGATGTTTATATTAGAGTGCTTGTTTTAAAACCTTTTCTTGCGTGTTTCGACGAGTTATTGGACATTTCAATGCCAGATTAGTGAGATTTTTCTGTGTAAAGATTCTGTATTTAGGGATTGAACTTACAATTAATTTTATAAAATATGGTAACTACTTCTTGCTAAATAACAATTTTACTTTAAATTTATTATTTTTACTCTTCTGGTATATTTATATGATTGAGTTAGTTAATAATTTGATATATTTTGTAATTATTTTCTTATTATCAATCTGTGCTGTATTGGACAATGGACTTACATGGTATGTTTTTATTTTTCATATAACATATATAGTCTATTTTTACTTTAATGAAATAGTTATTCCTTTTTATTATTATTGAGGCCGGTCGTGGCACAGCGGCACGAGGTGTGACTGCAAAACTGACTGGTTGTGGGTTCGATCCCCACTCGAGGAGATGAAATATTTACTTAAATTTATATTTACATTTCTTCGCTCTGGTGTCGAGATTAAGCGCGGCGTTGAGTTCTGCCACTCAACACGCAATGCCTCCAGAATTCGGCAGAAAGTGGGGAACGGAGTGTCTTTAACACTAGGTTCCCTCTGCCTACCCTGCTGTGTGCGGGATACAGCGTGAAGCTAATTTTTTTATTTTTTTTTTATTATTAGAATATCTTAAGCTCAAGTCTCAGACAGGATATAAATATTTCTATTTCATATAAAAATCATGCCAAAAACATTCCTTGCTGTAGCATCAGATATATTTACAACAGCATCTAATTGTAAGCGCGGCGGTTGTGGGTTCGACTCCCACTCCTTTGATGACTTTCTCGCTCTAGTACCAAGACAAAGCTGTGCGTTGAGCGAGTCAACACGCAGTGCTTCGACATCTACGCGGAAAGTATGAAACAGAGCTACTGAGAATGGTCTGCCTATCCTGCCATATACTGGATACTATGTAAATTGAAGCTAGAAAATAAATTTATTTAAACCCAAAACAAGTTGCGTTTACAGTCACATGCGCCATGACCGGCCTCCAAATAAAATTATTTACTTTTACATTTTCCAGATACTCTTTATTAATAGTGGATAGTGCGACAGCATTATACAGAACCGACTACTCTGGTAGAGGGGAGCTCAATTCGCGGCAACTGCACCTCGGCAGGTTTATGAGAATGCTCTTGAGGCTGGCTGATGAGGTACATTTTATACATATTTTTAGGGGCACTAAGCGCGGTGGCACTGCTTTTGAATGTTAATTCGAAGGTTGCGATTATGAGGAACGTTTGAGAAAGAGGAATATTTTCATTTCACTGCTCTATAAAGACGAAACGCCATTTTTTGACATTAAGTTCTCTATTCTATTATTATAGTTATTTCATAAAAAAATAATACATTTGGGTGTACAAATTTAAATCTGTGCATCTTTATAACATATACTTTCCATTAACCCACAGCCACGAAATTCGTACATAACTCTCGATCGGCAAGACTTACTTACAATTGACAGACTTTTTCTGTTATTAGCATCTCTAAGGGTGACTTTTCAAATTTTCGCTACCCAAAGAATATTCTTGAAAACCTTATGTTTTTATATTGTTTTTCTAATCTAAAAAACTAAACTAAATTCACTCTACTATAAACACACCAGCGGAGATGCACTGGTGCGCGTCGCCTTGGACGAGGGACGCTCTATTAGTGCGCTCTCTCGAGGTGCACGTGGCGGATGGAACTCGTAAGGGCTGGCTGAGGTCACGAGGGACAAGTCTTCCATCTTGGACCACCAATTGTTTATATATTTCAAAATATTTTCCTTTCCTTACTATGTTCACTTGAAATCAAACAATAAATATTCTTTCTACCAGTTTGGTGTAGCAGTAATTATAACGAACCAAGTGGTAGCTCAAGTGGATGCGGTAGGCGTGTTCAATGCTGACACCAAGAAACCCATCGGTGGCCACATTATGGCACACGCCTCCACCACAAGATTGTATTTAAGGAAAGGAAGAGGAGATAACAGAGTGTGTAAGATATATGATAGCCCTTGCCTACCGGAGACTGAGGCCATGTTTGCTATAGGCACTGAGGGTATTACGGACGCTAAGGAATAGGTTGTTTTTACACTTTGATTGATAATGGCTGATGACGGTTGATATTCTGTTTAGTGCCTAATTTTGAAATTATTTAGTAAATTATCCATAAATAGAAATTGTAAAAATTCATGAAATACTGCAAATTAATAAATATGCTCAATATTTGTATACAGACAGTTACTTTGTAAATTGCTTTGAAATTTACATTACTATCTATCTAGTTATGTACAATCGCTATATTAATGTTTTTAAATTACCATATATTAAATATGTTCACTGCCGGTCCGATTTTTGAGAACTTTCAGGTTGAGGTCTTTTCGGCCTCATATCACATACATTACAGTAACATAGCTCCTAAAAGTATTAAGTCTATATGAGGCCGATTTCCACCTCGCACTGAGGGGAAAGTGTTAAAGTACGTATATATATTTATACGAATTTTACTTATTCTCAAACAATTGAAAAAAATGTGGAAAAAAAAATTGTGACATCTAAAATAATTAAATAACTACAAAAATTGTTGGACAAGATATAATACAAATGATTTAAAAATAGCTTTTTTTATAGAACTAATTGAAATTTCTATCATTACTTTTATTTTCTAATTGTTAAAATCAATCTTAGCTATAGATAAGTAGTATATAAGTTTTGTTTAAATCTAATTACTTATGAAAAATAAAGAATAACTCCATTACCTGATAATAATTTTACACAATTAGATATAAATATTTTAAATTCAAAACAATGTTATGTAAATGTATGTATGTAAGTTATATATTAAAAAAGTAACATGAATTATTTGAGTCTTTTATTAGCCTAATACTGTCCAAATAGATGTTTCGGGAAATATATCAATTAAAAAATTTAGCACAGGGGTTCCCAACCTTTTCTTGATCAAGGACCACTTTTATATTATTCTTGGTAGCAGGGACCACTATGACCTAGTAGGTGTAGGTGAGGTATAATAAAAATTAACTATGATAATCAAACAGAAATTTCGCCTCATCATCCCCAGTCATAAAATTAAAATCGTTCGCAGACCATATTAAGACTTTTGCGGACCACTAGTTTGGAACCAGTGGCTTAGCAGGATCAGCATATGATTAGATGATGGGGACTTATTGACTGCAAAATAGTTTCATCAAAATCCGTTCAGTAAATTTAGCATGAAAAGCGATCTATCATAGAAAAAAAGTATTTTAGAGATTAACTTATATAAATAATAGAAGATTATTTAATTTATATTCAATTTACAGAACTATTCTTTTTATAGTTAGTGTTAGGTCGGCGGGAGTACAGAACCTCGTAACTGTAACTTGAAAAAAAAAAGTAGTCCCCCTTTGTAGTGGAGCAATGATAAATTAAGCGTGAGCATGTGGAATTAACAAAACAGTACCATCTATTACCTTTTTCAAGTATTTACATCACTTAAGACAAGACCACTGTTTCCGTACACTATGAAGTCACACGTACAAAAAATCAGCTTCACTTCTTTGCCTTCTTTTCTGGATACAGACAGAGGCAACCTAGTGTTAAGACACGTTTTCCACTTTTCGCTGAATATTTTCGCGGTATTGCGTGTTGAGTGGCGGAACTCAACGCCGGAATCTTTGCCTTGGTGCCAGCGACGATATGAAAATATTAATAAATAATAATCCATTCCCTCGAGTGGGGATCGGAACCGACGCGCACCCTTGTCCACTTATGCCACGACGGCCTTTCTTTCATTTCATTGATGTACTGTAAATGGCAGTTTTATATATAAATCATATAACAGATAAGGAATAAAAGCGTTCTGTTTTAAATAGTTTTGAAAATATCCCTTAATTTTTTTGTAATTTGTAAAACTTTAAATTGGTCACTGTGGGTTATCATTTGAAGATAGACATGTGCTGTTGGGGACTTTCTTTAAAAACTTATAAAGAAGAATAATTCCTTCATACTACATTTTTGTTAACCATGTAACTATTTGTAGACAAAATTTTGTGTTTAAGACTGTGTTACCAGAAGAATTGTCAAAACTTTTAAAAGCCTTCATTTAAAGAAAACTGGTGACTTATGGGGCATGTCTGTTAAAGTTCTTAATATAATTATACCTAATATTGCTCCTTATCTTGCTTTATTTTTTAACAATTGTGTAGAATCCGGTATTTTTCCTGATTTAATGATATACAGCAAAATAGTGCCGCTTTACAAAAGTGGAGATAGATCTTACCTTGGAAATTACAGAACGATTTCTTTTTTGCCGTCTTTAACTAATATCAGAAAAAAATATATGTAACCAGCTCACAATTTTCTTAAATATTAACAGTTGTTTCCATAGTGAGCAATATAGTTTCACCAAAGGCAAGTCCACTACAGATGCGGATACTGCATTCCTAAAGCACATTTATGACGCATGGGAGAATTCACAAAATGCAATTGGAGTCTTTTGTGATTTATCCAAAGCCTTTGATTGTGTAGACCATGAAACTCGTTATTAAAACTTTATCACTATGGTATAATGGATACTGCCCTTGATCTTATTGCCTTATATCTAAACGAAAGAATCCAGAAAGTAAGTATATGTAATGTAAAGTCATGTGGATCTTCTCTAAGGATGGCCGTTCCACAAGGATCTATTCTGGACCCCTTTTATTTCTTCTTTACATTAACGATCTGCCTTTTTATGCAAAGAACCTATGTGATATTGTACTCTTTGCAGATGATATATCTTTAATATTTAAGCTAGACAGAAATAAAACAAACTATGACGAAGTCAATAGTGCATTATCGCATATTTTTTATTGGTTTTATATGAAAAATCTGTGGGCTATGGCAGCGTGGCGGTGTTGATGATGCGAGACTTAATATTCAACTCTTTTATTATATATTTAATTTGGTTATTTATACGCTACAAAACAATAGTGGAAAATAATTACACATTGTCTTTGTCTATACTAATATTATAAAGAGGTAAGATTTGTATTTTTGTATGTATGTATGTATGTTTGTATTGTTTTCACACGACAACTACCGGACCAATTTCAAAAATTCTTTCGCTATTAAAAAGCTGCATCTTCACCGTCCCACATAGGCTATATTACATTTTCAAAAAAAAAATAGGGATCCCTAAGAAAAATGCAATAATGTAACCCAAGGTGTGAAGAAATTGATCTAAAAATTTTTATCATCGCGTGCGCTGCGGAAACTGTTGATGATAGAACAAAATAATGTTCTACAGTATTATAGAACGCATCAATATCTATAAAAAAGTCCGCGATACCATATATCCAACTAATAGTAGTAGTAACTATAGAGTTATGACAATATAAGTACATTTTTATATTTTATAAGTTGATGAAAGTGCCGGCAATAATGAAACCATTTTATTCATACCTCTGCATATTTCAATATGTGTAAGGTACTTTTTACATTAACAAAATCGGACAATCCTTTGAAAATATATAACGAATTTAAAAATATCACTCTAAAGAAAATCATGAAATAATAAAAAATGCGGAGTGTAGCCTCGCGCACCGTAGCGAGTAAGTAACTCTACAGAGTGGGGGGGAGGTGCATCGATATCACTAACATTATGAAGACAACCGATTAGGTGTTTTGTTTCTTTATTTGAATTGAAGAGGCCCTGAAACTGCGGGGCCGATTTGGAAAATTATTTTACAATTAGGCGATTAACGTATAAAAAAATACCAAAAAAACCTTATATCGCGTACACTGTGGAAGTTATTGACAATAGAGCAAAGTAATTTACTAAAATTTTATATAGAAGACATCAATATCTACAAAAAAGTTTTCGATACCATGTGTAACTGTTACAGTTATGCCACTAATTTTCAAAGGAAAATGTGCAAGAACAGAGCCGCCATCGTAGTGCAGAGGGACATCTCAAAATATATGTATTATTGTGAAAGCATAAAAAGAGTGTGTAGTTTCTTTATAGATTATAAATCATAAGAAATCTGCCGTCTGTATTAGTGATACAAAACATTGTCTTATCTCTATCTCTATATATTATAAAACTCCCAACTCTCCCAACTCTCCGAACACTCCGAACACTCCCAACTCTCCCAACTCTCCCAACTCTCCCAACTCTCCCAACTCTCCC